>JANBXA010000180.1:1210000-1455000 GCA_030556225.1 Cricetiscus sungorus | reverse complement strand
AGTTAAAGAAGTTCATAAAACATAATCAATAAAGTATCTGCATATTGTCCCAGTGGAGTTCAGCATATGGGGAAACATACATTGGTAAACTTCTAAATTTCTCAGAGCCAGAGACATGACTCAGTGGTTAAGAGCACTGATAGTTGTTGTGTCAACTCACAACTGTCTGTGACTTCAGTTCCGAGGGATCTGATGCCTTCTTATGGATTCTGCAGGTACTGCAGTCACACGCTGCATAGATGCACATACAGGCAAATAAGACAGAATTGTTCTTTCCCCTCTTCAAGATCTACCTTAAGAAAACCACTCAAGAATTTTAATCCAGGTGCATATAAAGAGACAACATTTCCCATTGCTGCATAGTCCACTGGGCATTAGAGATTTACCTAGGAAATGGAGCAAGCTGGCATTTCTCACTCTTCTTCCACATAATTTGCTGTGTTGCTTAGTTGGATGCAGTAAATAGGAATCTCTCTCATCTTTCTCCCAGGCCACAGATGTAAGGAGAAAGCAGAGAATACTAGGACCTGATAGTTTCCATTACAACTTATAAAATAGAACTTTCATCCTGGGCAGAGCAAGTGATGAAAACCAAGAGTTTGTACCCCATTGATAATTACAGGGAGAACAAAGGTGTGGTTTTGGGAAACACTTATGGTTCCACCTTTGGCTCTTGTGCAGTTACTGCTTCAATTCTGTCCAGACCAGAGTGAAGTAGGTGTGATAAGTTTTCAGGTCCAAGAGATGAAAAGATCTGAAGGGAATTACATTATTTAGAATAGTGAGTGGAGAATTCATTCCTAAGGGTACTGCCAGAAGCAATAGAAGTTTTGCTAGAAGAGAATACTCACCACTTTTGAATGTGAAAGAGTTGAAACATCAGAAGATAAACATGCTGGATTTGGGAAGAAAGATTGTGAGTCTTATTGCTATAGTCACTCTGAGGGTAATAAAGATTACGTCAAAATTCCAAGTTATTCTTACTGAATAACAGGATATGGGGTAGGTTGAAACTACTCAAAAGTCATTCACACATCCATTAGCAAAGGGCCAGTACTATACTATACAATTACTAGTTAAGTGTAGCTTTCTAGCAACCATTAATGGAAAAAGAAAGTATTTGAACTCAAGAGAAGCTCCAAGGAAATTAGGTTAAAAACATGTCACAAACATTTTTTTTTTTTTTTTTTTTTTTTTTTTTGGCTCTAGGGAACAGTGAGTGAACAACCAATGCTGTGAGCTCTGTGAATATAAGAAAATTCTCTTCTCATCACTGGCTGATAGGCTATCACAGCAGCTTCTAAATTATGCACATACCCAGTGAAAAGGCTAAAACACTAACCAGCTGAGAGGATTAAGATCAATGCTTGGTTAGCTGATGTTGACCCAAGTACCAGCCCTGAGCGGTCTGGGCAAATGATTAAAAGCAAGAAAATGAAAACCTCATCAGAGATGTGTAAGTGTGAATAGCATGAAAGAAACAGGAGTGGTTGTTGACTGGATACAGCCATTCTTGTGCAAATGACAACATCAAATGCATGGGATGGGAGGGAGCAATATCCACTAGTGTTGCAATGTGTTATTTCAAATCACCCATTTCTGAGACTGGAAAGATGGCAAAAAGGTTAAGAGCATTTGCTTTAGCAGAGGACTCAGGTTCAGTTCTCAGATGGTAGCTCTCAACTGTCTATTACTCTAGTTTCAAGGGATCTCTTCACCTCTGTGGCCACCAAACAAGTGTGGTGCACATATATGCTTGCAGGCCAAACAAACTCATAAAATTAAATAAAAATAGAAACATAATGCTCAATTTCCAACAAATACAATGAGATAAGGGAAGAAATAAGCAGGCCTGATTCCAAAAGGGGTACACATGCTTATCAATAGAAAGGACATTGCCAGAGAACAAAATATTGGCCTTGTCAAATGAACTGTTCAAAACAGCCACCATAGGCATAGTCAGAGATGAAAGAAGACAGGGTCTACAGAATTAAAGGAGTTAGGATGCCAGTGTTTCATCAAAAAAAAAAAAAAAAGAAAAGAAAAAAAAAAGAAATGAGTGTTGATAAAGAAGTCATGAAAAGGACCAATTCAAAGTTATGCAATTCAAATGTTCAGTAACCAAATAAAAACATAGAAGAAACAAAGTAAATGAACATAAAATGGACCAATAGAATTTTATAGTTAGATGGAAAAATATGAATAATCTGAGCCTGAGACAACTGCAGCCACCATTATGTCTACTAATGCATTCACACTGAGTAAAGGGGAAGCAGAATGTAAAAGGCAGAAATATTATTTGAAAAACTCATGGCTGTAAACCTTTCCAAATCTGGTAAGGAACATCAAATAAAACATTCCAAAAAAAAAAAAAAAAACTCTAAAGAGTCTAAATATATATGAATACAAACATCACCCAGAATTAACACCCAGATACATAATAATTAACATGTTGATGTTAGGATAAAAATATTGAAAGTGACAAGGTAGGAGATATCACTTTAAACACAAGCCAATAAGATGATACTGTATTTATCATAAGAAACAAGGGAGTCTGGAAGTGAGAATATGCTGGATAATGTACTCATGAACTGACAATAAAAACTGCATATGAAGAATGAAGAATATCTATATTCACTAATATTGTATTTCAAAGTTAAGACAAAGGTAGCCCCAGAATATCAAGCAATCAAACAGAAGACAAATCACAGGGCTTGTTTCTCTCTGATTGACTTTATAGAATTAGATCATGAGATGGGAGAGATGACCCAGCCACCAAAAAAGCTAGCTGCTTTTCTAGAGGGCCAGGTCCAATTCCCAGCACCAACATGGCAGCTCACAACCATCTGCAACTCCTTATCTAGGAATCTAATACCTTCCTCTGGCCTCCACAGGTATCAGCCATTATCTGGTGCACATGGAGAAGACATCCATATAAGTGACATCCATATAAGTGAAATAAATAAAAATAGTAGCTCATGGATATAACTGTCAAGAATAAAAGACTATCATGAAATAGAAACTGCTATTTCCTTGCTTAACTAATGTCCCAGTGAGCATTGTCAAACTGACATGTATAGATGGAGTTTCTTTTCCACTTGGTCCCAAAGCCATTTAGCCCCAAAGAAACACACACAGAGAGACTGTTTGGCTGATGACTTCTTCTTGGCTAGCTCTCTCTTAATTATTAACCCATATCTATTAATCTGTGTATTTCTACATGGCCTTATCTTACCAGAGAATGCCCAGAACTGTTTCTCCTTTGGTAGCTACATAGGGTCTTCTCCCTAGCACCCCTCTCTGCCTCCCCTCTCTTCAGAATTCTCCTTGTCTGGTAGCCCCACCTATAATTCCTGCCTGGCTACTGGCCAACCACTGTTTTATTCATCAACCAATAAGACAAACATATATACAAAAGGACACGGCCTAACAGACAAGCCTAGAGTCATATGAGAAGCAAGCCTTATCTGAGGAACTGTCTAGCTCAGATTGGCTTTTGTGCATGCCTTTGTGGGGTTACCTTGGTTATTAATTGATATAGAATGGGCCGGGCCAGACTACTGTGGGTGCCACCAATGGCCTAACCAGGTGATCCTGGGCTGTATACTAAAGATAACTAAACACAGCCTGTGAGTAAGACATAGAGCAGCATTCATTCCTATCTTGGCTCTGAGTGGGTTCCCTGATACTTCCTGGAGTAGCAGGAATCCTGCCTTCAGGCTTCTGCCTTGAGTTCCTGACTATCCCTCAAAGCATAAGCTAAAATTAGACCCCTTTGCCCTTAGCTTGCTTTTGGTGACAGTGCTTCATTATAGCAACAGAGACGAAACTAGGACACTTCAGTCTCTGAAAGTGTGGTGTCATTCCAAGGTCCTGGAGATGATTTGAATACTTGCTTGTTCATGGATTTAGTCTCAACTACATTTCTGAGTTTAAGACCTTAAAATTTTGTAGTGCACGCAAGAGCCTTAGTCTTCTAGTGCCCACGGGGAAGAAATAGATCTTTGTGCTGGAATCAGCCCAGGAGTACTAAACACTAGGAATGAAATGTTTACCCTAAAAACAATTCCTTGTCCTATTACCCATCCAGCAAACAGCAGGATTGCTGATGTTGACCTTGTTGGATTAGATTATTAGTTCAACTACAACCAGACCAATGTGGTCTTGGGAACAGAGGGCTATTCCTAAAATGTACCAGGCTCTACCTGATCCCAGGGACATCATAGTCCTACATTTAGATATTGCTACCTATCTACTGCTTTATTACTAATCCCCACTCACAACTAAGGTTGAATTTTTTCTCATTGTGAAAGTAAAGCACAAAACACTTATCTGATTAAAATAAAGAAGTATAAAAATATTTTGTCACCCTCCCTCCCCCCGAATATTAGAAAGGAAACAGCTCATTTTCTTTGTGGCTCCAAAAATGATTTAAGGTAGTGTTCAATGTTGTTTAAATATAAAAAATAGAGCTTGGAGTGCTGAAAGGGATATGTGTGAAGTACCAAGGATATAATGCAAATCTAATCCAATCATTGCTAAGTGGAGACAAATGCCACTGGGGTGGGACAGCAGGATGGAAACAGCACATCCACCTCAATGGCCTGGAAGAAAAATTCAACTGAGTTACCTCCCTGTATATTGTTTTGGAAGTCACACATACACCAATGGTCAGAGCTAGAAGACAAAATCTTTTCAGCTGGCCTGCAAACATGAAGCCCTTTCTTTCCTTTGTTAAGTGTCTGAGCTCGCACATGATGTTATTTGTTTTATTGACAACCTAACCTTGTTTTAGTTCTCTATTTAAACCTCCATAACACCTTAGGGCACAAGGATGTGGCTAGGTTAATTTTATAGATGCAGAAAGCAAATTCATGGTTTTTATAGAAAGTAGTAAGGATAAATGAGAGCTTAATAGCAATTCTTTCTCTAAATAAGAAATGTGCAATTCTTGAGTTCCCTGAGGTCAGTGAGAGAGCTTGTAAAAATGCAGATTTCCTGTCTATATCCCAGGTCTATATACTGAAACTTTTGTAGGCATCTGAATCATGTATGTAGTGAGATATCAGATGAGGATTATGTGTATACCCAGGGACTATATTTTGAAGAACCATAGTAATGAATTTGGGATTTTTAATATAAATAAGGTGCACTTATATGTGTGTATGTAAGATTTATTACTTAAGCCCAGTGCTTGATTAGTATCAATTGCAAATTGATAATAATAATAGAAACATAAATAAATACATACATGTAAATGTTTAAAGAAAGTTATAAAGAAGATAAAATAACTGGTTAACACACCAACTGCATTGTAAACCACACCATTATTATATTTGTTGTGATAACTATCATTGGATATTTATATGTAAATATCCAATGTAACTACGTAAATTAAAACTTCTATACTAATATATATTTGCTAAAGTATTACTTTAGTATAAATAACAATTGTCAAGATTTTTCTGATTCAGATATTATAAATCATTTACATTTTTGTGTTATCACAGAAATATCAATTTCTCTCATGTATGATTTTTAATATACATTGTACAATTTAAAAATCAGAAAAGGAGAAATATGCTTGCTGAGAAGGGTGCATCATCATAGTGACAAGATTCATCTGACTCTTTTATTTTGACACCTGGAAGGTATTTAAAATCCTACAGCAGTGGGTCTCTACCTTTCTAATGCTCCCACCTTTCTATAAAGTTCGTCATGTTGTGTAAACCACAACCATAAACTTATTGCTACTACATACCTGTATTTTTCTACTGTTATTAATCATAATGTAAATATCTGATGTGCAGGATATCTGACATGAAAACCTAAAGGGGTCACGACCCATGGGTTGAGAACCACTATACCACAGTATCTTCACTATTCTTAAGGGATAAACTTTATGTACAGTATTTGGTGGATTTAAGTATGAATTTTAAAAATTAATTGATGATATTTTTGTCAGGTAGAAAGTTCTTTCTAAGAAAGTCTCATAATTGCAAAATCTGAATTTCTCATTTTCTTGTTCTAAACTTTCATCTTAATAACCAAACAAAATGAAAATCTAATTTTTATTAAATCATGTGCTCCTCCTGTATATTTAAATGTAGCTCAAATCTGTGTAACCTGTGGAAATAAAATACATTTATGAGTTTCCTTTCATATACATGTGGCTGCTAGAAATTGCAATATGCCCAGTCCAGATTCAATAAAATAGGATTAGTTGACTTTCAGGTTTTAATGATTCATATGTCATAGAAGCAAGTCAATCAGAAAATTGCTTCCAGTAAAATTTTGTTACCAGATAATAAAATGAACTCATTAGGAATCTACAAGACAGATAGCAAAGAACAATTAAGAACTCAATTTTCTTTGCTGAGTTGGACTTAAGTAAAATCTTCACTTAGTCTTTGGAACAGTAGCTCTTTGCAATTAATTAAATCTAGAAATTTTTTGTTGTTGTTAAAATCACCACACTAGCTTAGGTTTTATTTTTGCAAGGCTGTGAGAACTGTTATTGCTGTTTCAACACATATAGTACACAGCACATAAAAATGTATCTCATGCTTTGTGAACAGAAACAAAAATCTCAAGCATTAACAATTATATTGGTGGGAGTTTTTACATTAAATTAAGCTTGGAATAAGGAAGAAAAGTTGGCTGTAAACGAGAAAAATATTTCTCTTAAGACAGTTAAATGTTAACGAGGTACATTAATCAAATCGTGATGTAATGCTAAGCAAAGTCAGCTATAAAAAGTGTTTTCCATGACTTTTCTATCTTCACATTAATTTTTTTCGTAGTAAAAACTAACTGCCTTATATAGTGGAAGGAAAGCACCTAACCCGATGTGTAATTTCCTTTTGAACTTCACAACCTGTAAAATTTGTGTGGGAGAGAAATTAAGTGCCATCTTATCTTTTATTGCAGAAATCCTAAGCGTTTTTGCTATTTGCTTGTTCTTTCTCAGGGCAACTCTCTCTGTCTGTCTGTCTGTCTGTCTGTCTGTCTGTCTGTCTGTCTGTCTGTCTCTCCTATCTCTTTCCTCTCTTTTCCTCAGTTAATTTCTAGTGAAAATGCATGGCCTGCATTTTCTGCAGCTCATTTGTAAGAAGGAAGAGAGGAAGTGAAGGTGATGGGGGTTGGAGGGGAGAGAGAGAGAAAGGAGGAAGGAGATGGGTTTATGTCAGAGAAAAAACTCAATAAATTCTAGGAAGAGACACACACATATATACACATACATATGTATGACACTATATGTGTGTGTGTGTGTGTGTGTGTGTGTGTGTGTGTGTGTGTGTGTGTGTATGTGTGTGTGTGGAATTGCTTAACAAAAAGGAAAAAAAAAGGAATGTCTTAAGCAAGTGTACTTTGCAGCTCACTAGAATTTTATATTAGTTAAAAAAAAAAGAAAGAAAACAGATCTGATTTTAATCCACAGATATCCTTTCATGTTTTAGTCTTGGGGAAATTACAACTCTCACTAATTAAATTTCTGATTTGAAAACTAACGAAATAAATATCCTTTAAGTTTTGGGATTGTAATTGTAATATGCTATAAAAAGGAATAACTTTAGGGGTGAAATGCTCATTTCCTGTTAATATTTCTTATGCTGTGTGTGTGTGTGTGTGTGTGTGTGTGTGTGTGTGTGTGTGTGTGTGCGCGCGCACGTGTGTGTGTAGATGTGAATGCCCCACATGGCAGAGTCTGAGGATGGTCCTGGATGTTGTCCCTCAGAAATCTTCCACCATTTTGTTTGAGTCAGATCCTCTCATTGGCCTGGGGTTTTGCCATGTAAGGAAAGCTACCTAGGTTGAAATCATCAGGGAAGCAAGAATCTCTGTCTCCCACCTCCTCCACCTGCTGTGCCTCACACATGTCACCCATCACCCCATCTCCCTCACCTCACCTTTTCTGGGATAACAGATGTGCATTGTTGTGTCCAACTTTAGCACATTTTTATTTTTCAGTTTAAATTTTTTAATTAAAATATAATTACATCACTCTCTCCTTCCCTGTCCTCCCTGCAGCCTTTCCTACATCTTCTCCCCTTTAATTCCCATCATGTCTGTCCACCTGCTCACTCCACTCCCCTTCAATTGATGGCCACTTTTCTTTTTAAATGGGTTCTGAGGATCTGAAATCAGGTCTTGCACTGTGGATTTCAGGCGAGCCATCTCCCTAGTCCCTATTCACGTTTTCGTGTTCAGTTTCAGCGTACTCCTAAATAATTCTCTGGGGACTTTAAATAATAGAGGTGCAGTGCTGTCCTAATTCCTCTATAGTCACAAACTGTGCTGGTGTTGGGAGGGATGGAGGCAGCCAGAGCAGAAACAAATTCAGTTGCCAGATCTACAGAGGGCTTTGTTGCGTCTTCTGCTTGTGGCTCTTAAAGCTTGAGCTTTTCTGTCTATGTATTAAGTGAAAGATAATTAGTCTTGATTTTTCCCTTTTTAATGTAAGCACATGAGCACTTTGGAGAAGCATTTAAGTCTTTGGCAACAGATTCTTTAAAAATGTATTTAATGGACCTATTAGTTGAGAGAATTATATAAACATACTAATGTAAGGCCATTCTTTTTGCTTTTGGGCTAGGAAGTATTTACAGGTAGGAGAGACTTTGATTCAATTTTATGACAACTCAGTTTTACATTGTAATATATAATAATTTATGTAATTAAAAATAAAAAGCCCAAACTATTGCTGACAACATAGGGACTTTAGCATTCCTAAATTCCTATGCTGAACTTGTGCTGTATCTGCTAGTATTCATCTGTACTGCCCTACCCTTGGGGTGCCAACAGGTTATGCCTTTAGCTGCAACCACTAAGAATACTGCCTGTGCAATTCACTACATTCCCCTTTAAAGGGGCCCAACCTACCTCCCATCTTCCTTCTTTTTCTTTCTTTCTGATTCTCTGCCTGTCTCTCTGTCTCTCCTTCTCTCTCCTTCCATCTCTTCTCTTCTGCCACTCCTGTCCTTTTCCCTCTTCCCCTTTGCTATTCACTTTCCCCCCAATTAAAAGAAAAAAAAACCCTCCACACAAGCTCTGTCACATGGTGTCTTTCTAATGATCACTGCTTCTTTAAATTACAGCACGATCAATGACCAAGAACTCCAACCTCACCTCCCAGAGACTTAAATCACTAATACCAACCTGAAGAAGAAGCGGGTATGAGTGCATGTCTTTATTTCCAAAATTCAGAAGCGGAAGGCAGGAGGACCAGAAGTTCAGAGTCATCTTCAGCTACATAATGAGTTTGAGTTAGCCTCAAACAGACAAGCAATAAAATAAAATTAGCATGCAGAAAAATAATACAATTAGTGTATCTAGTTTAAGAGATGGGATAGTTTGGGTTTTCAATTAAATTAGAGAGGAATGAAATTTCCAAAATAATTTCGAACAGTACTTTCTGTCTCTAATGTGAATCATCAGATGAGCTGCTCTTACAAGAAACAGATCTGCAATCAAGGTAAACCCCTAGGTGTAGTAATTACAACCTAATGATTATGGGGGCAGAAGTTGTAGTCTACAGAGGAAAGCTATATAAGTGTGGTATTTGAGACTAGACCCCACAGGCTCATACATGTGAAGAACTCTTAGTCTGCAGGAAGTGGAACTACTTGGGAGGTGTTGGGGGTGTGGCCTTGTTAGAGTAGGTGTGGCCTTGTTAGAAGTGTGTCACTGGGGTAGGATTTGAGGTTTCAGAAGTTCAAGCCAGGCCCAGTGTATGTTCCTGCTGTTTGCAGACTTAGATGTAGCTACTTCTCCAACATTGTGTCTGCCTGTGTGCCGCCATGCTTCCCATCATGATAATGGCTTATACCTTTGAGTGGTGTCCTTTCACAGCAATAGAATACTTACTAAGACAATGAGTTTAGACCCTTGAAGGAAGGCAAGTCACAGTCACTGGTGTTTCTTCCACGTTCACTTCTGTGTATGGAAAGAAAAGAATGTGATTGCTGGCTCAGTAAATAGGTGTTCTTATGTGTTTTAAATGATCAGGGTCTGTAATAATGCCAGCCATCCACAGTAGGAGAAACTGGAATAGGAAATCCAACAGCAATCCCCAGAACATAGGAAATTCCTTACATTTATAGAACTCAAAGGACAGGATTCTCTAAGCTTTGCAGAGTAATTAAAGTATTAAATAAGATATAAAGCCATAATTAAAAAAAATCTTATTGTCTTATAGTACCTTAAAGATGCTGTGTGCTTGGAGTTCAGCAGCTTAGGAATGATTCTCGAAAAGATATAAGGCAGGGCAGATCCCCATTAGAAGGGCAGCATCTGTAATCTTGCACACACTGGTTCCGTACTGTGCTCAGAACTGCTAATGATTTTACTGCTGTTTTGCTCATTTCCTTAAGAATTTTGATCTCTTATCTGAAATTAACATTCTTCATCCAAAATGTCCTAAAAGTTTTCCAAGGCCTAATTAATTCTTCACTTGGAAGTTTTCAGATTCAAATAACTTTCAAAAAGATCATTTTTTTGGAGCAAATATTTTAAATTATTTTCAGACAGTATGGGCAACCTCCCTTGGAAGTAGGATAACTACTGGGACCAATAATTTGTCAAGTGTCAGAACTTGCACAATGAATGTAATTTTGCCTTTTGACAGTCTGATATTTAAAGCTTATGGGTTTCATGTCAGAATATTCAATCCTTAGTTAAATATGAGCTGAAATTTCCTAAAATTCTATTTGAAGCTCCCAGTATTGAAAGGGCACCATCTAGGTTCTGTCATCCAGGTTTCTAGGTTTTCAAATCTTTATCATCAGAAGACAATGTACCTGGACTGGTTCCCATAATCCTTTAGACCAAGCTAAGCTAAGTCAACCATGCTGAAAAAACTAGTCAAGGGTATTTTCTAAAAGTTTATTTTAGAAAACACTAATTTGTACCCAATTTCTTAAGAGCTCTATTTTAGATTTCATAACATTAAGTTAAAGAAAAAAATGAGATGTCATTCAAAAATCATTCATATTATAATTAGTAAAAGATAAGGTTGTGGAGCAGAGATAATCAGTCACTGATAGTCTTTGTCATGCCCTTCACTGATGGATTGAATTACATTTTGATGTATACATTGGTTTCTAGTCTGGGACTAGGGACTGCACACTCTAGACATAGCAGAGTGCTTGGGGTAACAGTGCTAATCTGTTTCTTGATCTACAGATTGAAGGAAGTTAGAAAGATGGGAAGAAGTGTGTGGGACTTGGAACCCATTTGAAGACACTAAGAGAAAAGCAAGAATTATGGCACACTTAACTTAAAGCCTGTTCCCCCTTCTAGCTATAAAACTGCAATTTTAAAAGAATTTAACCAAAATCCTACTTACAGGGCAAGATTATATACTAAATACTTATCCAACTCTAATGACTCCTGGTTTTAATTTATCATATTTTATGTCCAACCAAAGCATTGTGAAGCCACCCTATATTATCATTTTTCAAAAATAGAGAAGGGAAAAGTGGGGGTTCTCAGCAGTCTTTTTAGACATAACGAGACCTACTAAGATAGTATTTAGAATATATATATATATGTATATATATATATATACATATATATATATATATATATATATATATGATGTTGAGACAGTTGCAACTTTCTTGTAGTGAAGTTCATGCTCAAGCCCTCAGATGTGCTTTCGTT
Organism: Cricetiscus sungorus; assembly: GCA_030556225.1. Taxonomy (NCBI): domain Eukaryota; kingdom Metazoa; phylum Chordata; class Mammalia; order Rodentia; family Cricetidae; genus Cricetiscus; species Cricetiscus sungorus. Next base: position 1,443,336 of record JANBXA010000180.1, on the reverse strand, counting down.
TTCTTCTTGACTATCTTTCTATTCTTAATAAAATCTCAGCTCTATTTCACACTGGCTAGCTCTGGAATTCTCTTCTGAATTGAAGCCACAAATCACTGTTTAGCCTGGGTAGAAATTCCCAAAAGATTAGCAGAACTCCTGAGACAGCTGAGAATAATAGCAGAGAACTGAGCCTCTGGTCCCTCAGTGCCGATAGGGACAGATTTTGGTCAGCGAAGATGTGGTACTAAGGCTGACTGGCAACATGTGATGTCACCGTAGTGAAATATTTTGCTCGTTAGCAAATAATTATTTATTATTAACTAGGATGCCTAATTTAAGCAAACATGTACAAATAAGCCAGGTAATAGTTTCTCAATCCTCACAAGGATAATAATTAGTTAGTACCATTCTAGACATATAGGAAGTAGTTAAGTCATTACTTACACTATCAGAGTTGGGTCATTAGGGTTCAAATTTCTCTCCACCAAGGAATTTGAATATGAAAACATAAAACATAAGTGTAAAGCAGACATCAAAGCAGAACCAGAAACAGAAATATTGCTTAGTATGTGTCAATCACTGTTCTAAATGCAGTATTTACATTATCTCATTTCTATCTATGGACAGCTTTATTATTGGCCCTGATTATTGACAGAAGAACTGAAACTATTAGGCACTTTGCATAATATCTCACAGTTCATAAGTGGTAAACCCATGATTCACACTCAGATATAGAGGACTCAGTACTGGGGGGTAGGATTTTAAGAATAACTGACCCACAAAAATCACAGGATTTGAGCTTTCCAAAGATTGCTGAAAGAGGTAGTCTGAGTGATATTCGAGGATGACAGGTCCTAGGCATCTCTTTCTAGGCATCCTTAAGACTTATATGTGTGGTGGGAAATTTTTGAGGAAGGATGAAGGATTATCTTTTCCTCAAAAGACAGAGCACTCAAGCTCCTCTTAAAGAAGTTCAAGGTCTCGGACTGTGTGGAAGAAGCCCATGGTGAAATGTACCATTGACTATACAGTATAGTCCTACAACAGTGTCTTGTGCCAGAATATCACAAATATTTTAAACCTTTATTGCTAGCTTTCAAAAAAGGTATAATCTCTAACTGTGCTCAGATTTTTTTTTTTAAAAAAATATTGATTCTTTGTAAATTTCATATCATGTACCCCAATCCTACTCATCTCCCCATTCTTCCAAACCAAAAGAAAAGAGAAAAAAAAGAAAAGAAAAAAACTCACCCTGGAAGCTTCTGTGTGTAACAGAATGTCACATAATATATTCTTTTACCCAAATGTCTATTTGCAATTATTCATTGCAAGGAGTCATTTGTCTGATTCGAGGCCTCTGAATTCTGCCATGTTATCGGTACTGGGTCCTCTCAGGAGCTCCTCTTGGGTCTCCTGCTGTTGTCCTGAGTCATGGAGATCCTGCAGCTTAGGTTCTGGGGGAGCAGCCCCTTCCTGTGCTTCAGGAGTTCTTAGATGGGGTAGACATTGGGGTGGGCCAACTCAAGACTCTGGGTCTGGGCCTGGGTGGGAGCTGAATTGGTCAACACACTAGCTCTCCGGCACCTCTGCCACCAAGGTCAGCTCTCCTGCTTTGCCCAGGCGAAGGGTGGTCCTAGCTCTCCTGCCTGTGGCAGCTGGTAAGGGGTGGGGCCTGCTCTCCCAGGATCATATCATGCGGACCAATTCTCCTTCACCAAAAGGATCAGCCCTCCAGCACTGCCCCAGGAAGGGTCGGGATCAGCTCTCCCTCTCTCATGCCCTTGGGGTGTGGGGCCTGCTCTCTGTAGTGGTGAGGCTATCAAGAGGCTGGGTCTTCTCTCCCTTGTGGCCAGCTCTCCTACACTGCTCCGGTGAGGGGCTTTCCAGCACTCATGCCCTCAGGGCTGTCTCACCTGTGCTCAAGCAACCTCCACTCAATTGTGCTGCCCAGGCGAGGTGTAGGGCCCACTCTCCCAAGTGCTGTAGGCAGAGAGAGGGGGTATCTCTCCCATTCCAGGACCAGCTCTCACGCCTACCTTAGGCAGCGAGGGGACATCTCTTCCATGCCCACACCACTACATTGCTGACAAAGGGGCCGGGCCAGTCCTCTTGTTCTCATGCCCTTGGGCCCAGCTCTCCCGCACTGCCGTGGAGCCAGCTCAACTCAGTACTTAGACAGCAGAATAGATCCAGCAGCTGCTGAGACCAAGGAAATCTGCGTGAACTTTGATGGTAATATGGGCCACAGACATTGACCCAGACCCCTGACGCTGCAGAGCCAGGGACTCGGACATGACTCTTGGCCTCAGCATTGGCTAACCTCTTTACCCTTCAGATCTTAATATACTACGGTGTAGTATATAGAAGCACACAAGTCAAATAGCTTCAGAGCCTTTTAAAAATAAATTTATTTATTTACTTATATCGAGATAACAGTTTTCCCTCCTTCCTCTCCTAGTCCCTCCCCATTCCCCGTCTGTTTTCATTCCCCAATCCATTTATCCTCCATTTCTGTTAAGGGAAGGGCAGATTTCCTATGACATCAACAAAACATGGCATATCAAGTTTCAGTAAGACTAAGCACCTCCCTGGGCAAGATGACCCAGTATGAGGAGTAGGGTTCCAAAAGTCAGTAAAAGAGGCCTCTTGCATGTGGGTATCAGTTAGGAGGCCTGGGCAGTCTACAGGGTCCCTCATAATGGACCAGCATTTATACCTAGTATAGGAATGGATATTGGGAGCCCATTGCCCATAGAGGGATACTCTCTCAGCCTAGATACACGGGGGAGGGCCTAGGCCCTAGGCCCTAGGCCCTGCCCCAAATGATATGATAGACTTTGATGATCCCCATGGAAGGCTTCACCCTTTCTATGGAGCAGAAGAGGGATGCGATGAGGATCAGTGATAGGCATGGGAGAATGAGAGAGAGACAGAGGCATCTGGGACTGCTATATAATTTAAATTAAAAAAAAAAAGACTCAAAGACAGCCCCTGATCTCACTGTTATGAGTCCCACAAGAGGATTAAGCTACACAACTATAGACAGAATTCAGGGAATTCTGCAGAAGAGGGGATAAACTATTTTAGGAGCCAGAGGGATCATGAACTCCACATATACACTAACCTGGTCTCATAGGGGCTCAAAGAGACTGAACTCCCCAATCAGGGTGCCTGCATAAGACTGACATAGGCATTCTGCATAGATTTTACAAAATTCTTTCATTGAATCATTATTGTGTGGAAAGCAAGAATCTATTTGTTCTTTTGTTTTTAACCTTTTAAAAAACTTTTTAAATTAACTAAATTTATTCATTTATTTTTCATTTCAACTACAGTTTTTCCCCCTCTCTCCTACCTTCTCAGTCCCTTCACCCACCTCTCCTCTGTATCCCTCTCCACCCCCAAATCCAATCCACTGTTTCTGTTCATAAAGGGGCAGACCTCCCATGGGTATCAGCAAAGCATGTCATATCAAATTGAGATAAGATTAAGAATCCCCCCCCTTGTATTAAGGATGGGAAAGGCAATCTAGTATGAGGAATAGGTTACTCAGAACCAGTCAAAGAATTAGTGACAGCTCCTGCTCTCACTGATAGGGGTTCCACAAGTAGTCCAAGCTATACAACTGTCATACATATGTAGAGGGCCTTCTTTTGTCCTATGAAGGCTCCTTGGCTTTCATTCTAGACTCTGTTATCTCCTATGAACCCAGGTTAGTTGTTTCTGGGGGTTCCTTTGTGAAGTCCTTGATCCCCCTGACTTGTACATTGTACATTCCTTTCTCCTCTTCAGCAGAATTCTCAGAGGTAGGCCCAGTGTTTGTGCTTGGCTATAGGTCTCCTTTTTTTTTTTTTTCCTTTAACTGGAAATGATTTAAACATTTTTGGATTTTACTCAAGCCACCAAGACTGGCAAATGTTACAAATGTCAACATGTCTTTCTTCTTGTAATAATTAATAAATACTTGAATAAAGTCAATAAGCTTTTCAGGAAAACACACTTTGAGATTGAAAGTAAGCATAGTACTGTAAGGTTGTTATTACCTTAAAATTTCTATGTAAGAGAATTTTGCTCATAGCCTATTGTAATATGTATTGCTACAAAACAAGTTAAGATTACTCAGTGAATAAATTTTTCAAAGAGTTGGATCCATTTGGGTTCTGTTATTTGCATAATAATGACTTGCTGGGCTATTTGTCTTTTATCTTCTTGCATAACTTTAGAACTTAATCTAAGACAGGTTTAACTTTACCTCACACACCTACCTCTACTTTACAGATGGGACATTTCAGTGAGAATGTTGTTGTTTTTCTCAAAGATTTGCTTGAGTTGAGTCAGATCTTAATATCTTACCGTAAATAGATACATGCTAAAATTGTTAAACTTTTGGTTGAAATAAAAATAGTTTTAAGAAATTGCTTGATTGATATATTTGTATAATATATGATATATAATATATTATATAACATATATAATGTGTAATATATATGTGTATACATTTTATTTGTTCCTATCAGTATAAAGATTATTTAAATTTAGGAAACCATAGAGATGAGATCAGGTGTGTATCTTGATCCCAAATAATACTTTAATTTGATAGTATTCTTTGGTTTTGAAAAGTTAAAATCTCATACATTGTATTTGATTCCATCCATTCATCCATCTTATCCATCCATCCATCCATCCATCCATCCATCCATCCATCCATCCATCCACTCACCAACACATTTATCTATCCATCAGTTCTCTGAAGTTTTATTAAGCAATATGCTTCCAATGTCAAAAATAGCCATGAACTAAAGTAAACAGGGAAACTATTGAAGATTACACTGGGGAAACAGGTATCACTCATGTGATCCTATCTGTGAGTGTAGAGCCATAGCTGAAATAAGTATACTAGGTTCTCCCATGGATCACAAAAAAGAAATATAACTTTAAGAGTCAATTCAGATTCAGTTAGCACAAGTATTCCTGGCCAGAACACATATGGTCTTTCTTCATAACCTCAAGGATTTGAGTCTTTGTTTCAAAATCAGTCACAAACAGTGTAAAGAGTTTAAACATCAGCTTGTAGTTTAGAGAGGGGGTACTGCATGCCGAATGAAAAAGACATTGGAGGCAAACTATTTCTAGGCTTGCAAAAACAATGTCTATGGGATATTGCTAAGAAAAATGTTTATTGCGTTGTGTAGTGGCCTGTGTTTGAGGACTCAGGGGAAATGGAAGTCCCTTCTGACTTAGTGCTAGGAATAGATTGCCTAAGCCAGATTATTGTTTCCTTTCTTTCTTCCTTCCTTTCTTTCTTTCTTTCTTTCTTTCTTTCTTTCTTTCTTTCTTTCTTTCCCTTCCTTCACTTCTTCCTTCCTTCCTCCCTTCCTCCCTTTTTTCTTTCTCCTTTATTTTATTTTTTTATGAACACTAGAAATAATGTTACTAACTATACTCTCACATTCTTATTTGTTGTCACAAATCTAAAGCCAAGTATGTGGCTTTCTTCATACCTTTTAGAGTAATGGATTCTAGGGTATTGCACTGTGTGCTTCCTTCCTTCCTGGTCTTAATTCAATAATCTAATAAAATTTCTTTGTCACAATTAATTTTATTAATAATAAAATATTAATGATATTTTTCAGTATCCCTATGAGAAAATTACATAAAAATACTAAAGAGAATCTTAAAGCTGTTTCATTTAAAAAGGCTTTAATGCATCATAAACAATGTTGTTACCTTATAAGACTATCTAAATTATACAAATGTTTGTTGATTAACATACTGAGCATGTGTAAAGGCAAGACTGGAGATTGAATGACAGCATGTGTGAAAAGAATATTTTGCGTATGGGATTGCCACTTAAAGGATGTGATGGCTAATCTCTGTTGTTATGAACAATATTGCTTCAAGATGGGTAAAACTGGCAAGACCTTAAATTCCAGACACCGTTAACACTTGGCTTTGGAACACTCTTGTGATATCGGTATTGTGCAATGTTCTTTGGAATTAATTGAAGAATTTGACTACTTTTGAGATATGAAAGGGAAAAAAGAATTGGGCCTTATTTAGCACAGTGAAAGCAGTGTTTTAAATACCCCACTTAGGGCACATACTTTCTTCACTGATGCTGTCATGCTGTAGACATATTTCACAGTTTGTCACTGATTCTTAGTGTTATGTATGCTTGCTTTTACTTTTTATTTAATTTTTTGATTTGCTTACCAACTCCAGTTTCCCCTCTCTCCTCTTCTCCTACCCCTACCCACTCCTTATCACCCCTACCCACTCCTCAGAGGAGGTAAGGCTTTCCTTGGGCAGTCTACATGGGATTGAATTAGACGTACATGGGACCTCTGAATGTGGGTGACAGTAATGAATAATGTGTCTTATATTTATTTTTTAAAATTACATTTGATTTGTACCACTGACTCTTCTAAAGCCAAAAATTCAGTGATTATTCTTTGAGTTTTTAAGTTTAATACTGGAACATATGTAATAGAACACACAGGAAACTCATACAAGGAGTTATCTCTGAAGTAATGGACAGTTCCAGTATTTCTGATTCTCTGGCCTTAGTTGGCTTAACTTGGCATCATTTGTTAATTCTCAGCCAGTAATCCATAAAGGGTATTGAAAACCTAGGCAGACAAATGGTTTTCAATGCTAGTTTCCTGAATTGAACATCTTGTTTCTCAAAAGTTGGCTTAACCTCTGAAATAGAACGATCCAGTTTTATCTCTGAACTCACCAAGCCTGCCTGTGTCTTTTTTATTGTGGGTAAACATTTTATGCCTGAATTCCTTCTCAATGTTTCTGCCTGTGTCCATTGACAAATTTGGAAGTCTAGACTCTTGTCAAATAGCTGAGCTCACCATTCTGGTGTTTCATTTACCATACACTTTCGACTTTTACTTTTACCTCTCAGGACTCAGAATATGTATATTCTATTCAAGCCATGCTACAGGCCCAATATTTATTCTTTACTTAGACCTGATTTACCCAGACCCAAAGGAAATTACTGGTCACTGCTGTAAAAATGGAAGTGAAACACATTGAGAATCTTTTAAGATTATAGAACATGAGTTGAGAGTGTGTCTAAATTCACTGCATTAAGAACATATAATATCATTAATGATTATTCATATAATATCCCATCAGATAGATAGTCTATACATAAACATTTACATCTCATCCTTAATTTGTGAAAACTGTGGGGCACAGGCATTCATGCAAGCCTTCTTGGCCAAGTTGGGAAAAAACATGTGAAATATAAAATAATAACATAAATGAAGCTAAATAATATTTAAAAGTAGCTCAATTTTGTCCTCTTACTTGCTTACTAATTTATCTTAATTTATTCTACTAATATCTATTTCTTTTACTGAAATTTGCATCTGTCATTCATTTGCTTACAATAGAAACTAGGAAACCATATGGATCTCTGTTGAATTCATCACCAGATTGGCTTACACAATAAAACAACACCTTGTATTCATTCCATTTATTTATAGCACTTCATGCCACATGTGTATTCATGGGCTACTAATATCAGTTCTAACCAGATGTGTATACTATGTTTTCAAAGTAATTCATTATGCAAAAGGCAAAATGACTTCATGGATCACAGATTGTGTCATATTTTACTCTGCATTATTATTTTAAACCAGGATACAGATAAAATATGTCTTATACACCTCTACTATTACTTTGACTTTTAAATTGACTAAACCAATTGAGCCACTGCATCCTTTCAGTAGCATGATCAAATAGGAAGACCATCTTTGGCTTTAAGTGGATTCCTATGGCAAGAGATGGTGGTTTGTGTTTGAATAGTACTGGGGAGATGGTGGAAAGCATTGCAATTCTGGACTTATTTTGAGGACAGAGACAAAAAGTATTTGTTGATGAAAATGTAAGAAGGACTTAAAGATGAATTTGATTAACTAGAAGAAATCAGTTGCAATCAAGACGTGGGGAAGACTTCAGATAGACAAGTTTGGGTGAAGTTGGTGAAATTATGTTTCATTGTACATCCTAATGGAGAGGTTAAATAAATAGTTGCATATAGCTTGGAGGGCTACATGATGAGAATGGAGACTGTGGGAGATGTCACCTTGTGATGACAAGGCTATATTTAAAGTGGAAACTGAGCATAAAGAGATGAGAAATGGATTAAGGTGTAACCACAGAACACACCATTGTTAAAAGTGGGTGAAGAAAAGAATTTTAGAACCAAAGGATCTAAATGAAATGCTTAAAAAGTGGTTGATTTTTTACTTGAGTCAAAGCCAGGATGACTCTGAAGGCCATGGAAATTTTCTTGGAAATTGTCATAGAAATCTGAAACCACACTTTATATATGTTTGTTACAGAGCCCACATTCCTTTTCGTAGAAATGGATAATATTCGCATTTACGACAATAAATCTTCTTCATGGAGTATAGATTTATCCTTATATAGATTCTGACATTATTTCCTTTTTACAAAAATCCACATCAGAATTATGAAGACTTTGTACTTACAATATGATAATGGAGCTGGGTGAATAAAGATATCATCTTTTCGTCTTCTGAATGGGTAGGAGACTCAGGAGTCAGAATACAAAATACCAGGATTGTGTTCAATTTTAGATTCAAGTTCATTCCAACTAATTTTGAAGTTAAACTTTGTTCTAGATAATTCCCTGATCTGAAAGAATTTAAGGACATTAATGTGGTTTCTGGGTTAACAAAAGAATTCTCTCCTTTGGGTCTTGTTCTAGTCATGACCCCCACAGAGCTACCACTGAATCACTCAGATTCTATCAGAGTTGAGTCACAAAGATGGTCCACATTATGATGTGTGTTCATTGGGAGGTCAGAACAATGCCTTGGAAGCAAGCAAGCATTTGTGGCATGGAAGCCATTCAGTTACAGTCATCTTGCTCTGCTGTGGGCTGTGTAACAATGTCAATGGGCTATCGAGAAAATCGTTTCCCTTTGGAACAGTGGGAAGTTTGTAGTACAACACTTTTTCATACCATGAACATTTCATCTGTTTGTGTCAGCTGAGACATAAAGCAAATGTTTAGCAAAGGATTTCAAACTTGTAGCAATTCTTAAGCAATACCAAAACTATGTAGACTATAATCTCCATTTCTCAACTGCACAGTTTTTTCTAATTATAGCATCCTTCTAAGGCTTTTTTCTTTTCTTTTATTCCCTTAATGTGCCTAGTATTGTTCCTTAAATATACTGGTGACTGAAGCTAAACATAATAGGTGTTCAAAGTCACATATGTCTAGAGTGAGGACCTAACTCTGTTACTTAGTTAGTTACTTAGTAAGGCAATGTCCATTTGTAAGCTCTAGAAAGACTGTCCAGGTATGAAGTGGGATTCATAGTAATAACTACTGTATCAAATTAAAAGTCTCCATGTTACATTTTAAGTATTCTGCCCTATTAAAATCGACTACAGTACTGGTTGAATTTCTGCAGCCTCATCCAGGCACTACTGGCTACCCATTGCTTGGAAGGCAAAAATGTCCACATGAATCACAGCAGCCTATTCATGTTCCAATCAAACTCCATTTTTGTTAGCTTGACTGTCTCATTACACGCTTCACTTAGTCCATTCCAAAGAAAATTTGAATTCCTTCCCCACAGTCACTGTGATTTCCTGCACAGTGCTCCATCTGCTTAGAATGTTTCCTTCTCCGTCTCTATAAAACAACTGTTACTGTTTCTGCCTCCTCAGAATGTGTATATTGAAGTTCTGCTCCCAGATGAGATGGCATTGCAGGGACTTTGGGGAGGTGATTAAGTTTAAATGAGGTCTTATGCTTGGAGCATCACAATGGGGTTAGTATCCGCATAAAAGGAAGAAAGACCAATCTTCCATCCCTACCTCTTTCTTTCCATGCAATAAAGCAAGCATCTACAAGCCACAAAAAGAGTTCTTGCTGGGAACAAAAGGGCTGGCTTCTTGTTCTTGGATGACCCCCTCAACCCAGAAGCTTCTAGAACTGCACTCCAGCCATAATTTTACACTCCAGCTATGATTTTATTGTAACTATCCTGAAAAGACAATTACACTCGCTTTCTTTTGCTATATTTTATGTCAAGTTGCACTATAAACAATCTATTTCTTAAAAAGAATTCAGAGTGTCATTAAAATAATTTAAAATATAAACTAGATTGATTTATCTTTTCATAGGAAGTATTTTTTTTCTTAGTAAAATACAGTTACAACAGCCATGCCAGATTGTGGCACTGAGTTGATGCCTTCATATAAATCTAAGAGGGATTGCTAGGCTTAATTAACTGTCTTCTATTTACAATTATTCTTGTAAATTGGTGTCTCTTTAGACATAAAACATGTGTCATGTGATTAATATATCAGGGAAAACTTAAGTGATGCTTTATTAATTGTGGCTCAGAGGTGACTAAGTAAAATTTATCAAGCAAAGGAAAGTCAATATATTTGATATTAGACAAAGAAGAAAGTGTCATCTGTCTTCAATTAATTTATAATTTGGTTAGTTGACCAAAAGATGGTGGAAATGAAGGAATCTTTTATATTAGATACTTACAAAAAGACTTGAGTTTTTTCCCTGAAAATCCTTTAAAATTTACATTTAAATTGATAAGTGAGATTTTAAAGTAACCCGAGTGACTATCTCAGGTGGCCTGTTGTTTTCTGATAGTGTGCCTAGCTTTTAGAGAGATAATTGACTAGCCAAAGATGAATTCATTACTTTGGCAACCTAGAAGGATTAGGGATTTGTACAGTTCAACAGCTAAGTAATGGTGACAATTGGAGTTTTCAGTAATGTCATTGCATTTTTCAATGATTTAAAAAATACCCAAATTCTCAGAATTCCATTAGATGTTAATGGCTATAAATATTTATGAATATTATGCATATATATGACTATGTTTAGGTTATTGGCATTGGAGGAAAACATTGCTTAGAACAGGTTAAATGTGAAAATTCTTTTTGCATATTAATGACACATAACAAAGAATAAGAAACTTACTTGAAAGTATTAATTAGAATTTTCTGTAATTTATCAGTGTATAAACAACATCTTCCTCCTTCTTGCTACACTATCCAGTCTGGCCTATTACAGTGTAGCCTGAGCTTACGTGGAACTCTCTGAATATAGTATTTTAAAATTAGGTATTTTCTACATAAGGGTCTAAGGCCATGGCACTCCTTACTAGCTGCTATTCTAATCTGAGTATTAATGACAATTAAAACCTTTTTCCTTTAAGAGGTACAGTTTTATATCCCATGTCCTCATTTGAGGGATTTACTTTTATTATTGAAGCACAATGTTGTCAAAACTCTTCCCTCAAGCATATCTTGGTTATTTGCTTTCTTGGTTTTAATTATTCAATTTTTGCACAGCAGGTTATAACATCTATTAAAAGTAAATATATAAATCTACCTATAGATAGATAGGTAGGTAGATAGAAAAATAGTTAACTAGATGAAGGCACATTCATAAAACTGTTATTCAACAGAAGATTGAGCAAATGATCAGGACCCCAAAGACTCAGTTCCCATCTCTGTGGTTACTGGCCTTACTCAAACAACTGATAGGCTGATATCTCCCTAGACTCCTATCCAGACTTTGCTTTGATTTAAATGAGTAGCATAAAGCAGACTTCAGTGAGCACATGAACTTATTTCCAGTGTGTCATGATCAGTTTATTCAGACATTTCTCCTACATCACTTCTCAATAGCAACAAGCTCATGTTCACTACTCTAAATTCTCACTCATGTCTGCTTTTGTGGCACATGTGTCTCATTTTAGTATCCTCATGAATATATTGTAATATTCCATTGTAGTTTTACTGTATTTTGTTTTTTTTTTTTTTGATGCTGGAAATCACTGTGTAGACCAGGCTGACCTGGAACTCATAGAGCTCCTCTGCCTCCTCCAGAGTGCTGGTATTTGAAGCGTGAGCCATAACTCCTGGCTTTATCGTGGATTTAGTTTGGATTTCTGCTTTGATTAATGGTATTGAGCATGTTTGGTCATTTGAGTGTGCTGTTTTGTAAAGTACCTCTTTATAATGAAGTCCAGTAGTTCATTTTTTTCCTTTATGGTTAGAAGATAATAAATAATTTTTAATACCTTTACATGTCTCAAAGTAATGAATGCTCGATTGTTTATTTTATCCTAATACTTCAATGTTAACAGTTTATACATTTAAACTTAAGATTCACCTGGAATTGTGTTGCAGGAATACAGTACAAGATAGGAACCTTGGTTGTTTCTTTTTCTTTGTGTAAATATCCACCTTATCACACAACATAAGCTATATATGATAATATATAAAAAAATCCTTTTTTAGAAGCAGTCATTAATATTTTCCAAACAACAATAAGTCAAGGGACAGATAGTTTTAGTGCAGAATTCTATGAGACTTTCAAAGAAGAGTTAATTCCAGTATTCCTCCAACTATTCTAAAACTAGAAATAGAAGGGACATTTCATAAAATGCCCAGTTCATTTTAAGAGGCCACGGTTACTCTGATACCCCAATACTGTAAAGACTCAAAGAAAGAGAATTACAGACCAATTTCCCTCAAGGACATTGGTGAAAAAAAAATGCTCGATAAAATAATTACAAAGCAAATCCAAAAACACATAAAAAAATCATTTACCATGATCAAATAGGCTTCATCCCAGAGATGCAAGGATGCTTCAACATATGGAAATTAGCCACCATATAAACTGAAAGAAAAAAAAGCCCTTTTGATCATCTCATTACATGTCAAAAAAATGCTGTGACAAAATCCACAGTCATTCACAATAAAAAGTACTAGAGAGATTAGGGGTATAAGGGATATACCTACACATAATAAAGGCAATTTGCAGCAAACCCATAGCAATTCAACTACAATCAGGAACAAGGCAAGGTTGTCCACTCTTTCCAAATCTATTCAATGTATTATTTAAGGTTTTAACTAGAGCAATAAGAGAACTGAAGGAGATCAAGGGGATACAAAAGGAAGAACTCAAAGTATTGCTATTTGCAGATGATATGATAGTATACATAAGTGACCACAAAAATTCCACTAGGGAAGTCCTACCTTCAGATAATACATACTTTAAGCAAACTACCCAGATACAAGTGTAAGGTTAGTAGCCTTACTATATACCAATGACAAATGGACTGAGAAAGAAATCTTGGAAACAAGTCTTTACAATAGCCACAAATAATATATTGGTGTAATTCTAACCAAGCAAGTGAAAGACTTGTATGCTAAAAACTTCAAGTCTTTGATGGAAGAAATTGAAGAAGATATCAGAAGATGAAAAGATCTCCAATGCTCATGGATTGGTAGTGTTAACATAATAAAAATGGCCCAAAACAAGCTACAGGTTCATCTCCATCAAAATTGCCACGCAACTCTTCACAGATTTTTAAAGGACAATTCTCAACTTTATATTAGAAAAACAAAATCAAGCAAAACAAAACAAACCCAGAATAGCTAAAACAATATTGAACAAGAAATGAACTGTTGAAGGTGTCTTCATTCCTGATTTTAAGCTGTACTGCAGAGTTATAGTAATAAAAATCGTATGGTATTGGAAAAACAAAAGCATATTCTACAAATGGTGTTAGTCTAACTGGATGCCTGCATATAGAAAAAAATCTGAATAGGCCAGTATTTATCACTCTCAATATAGCTCAAGTTCAAGCAGATCAATGTCCTTAACATAAAAACATACATTAATCATGACAAAAGAGAAAGTAGGTAATAGCCTTGAATAGCATTGAAATAAAAGACAACATTCTAACACAGCACCGACACTAAGACAACAATTAATAAATGCAACCTCATGAAACTGAAAAGCTTCTGTGAGGCAAAGGATTCTGTAAATTCGACATAGGGCAACCTACAGAATGTGAAAAGATTTTATCAACTCCACATCCAATAGCGGTCTACTAACAAAATGTATAAAGAACACAAGAAATAAGATATCAAAAAACCAAATAGTCCAATTATAAGTGGTCTAGATAAAAACAATTATCAATAGAGGAATCTCAAATGACTGAGAAACATTTTAAAAATGTTCAACATTCTTAGACATCAGGGGAATCCAAATCAAAACTGCTTTGAGAGTTCATCTTATTACTGTCAGAATGACTAAGATCAAAACCACAAGTGACAACTCATGCTGGCCAGGATGTGGAACAAGAACACTTCTTCATTGCTGGTGGGAGTGCAAATTTGTATAGCAACTATGGAAATAAATATGGCAGTTCCTCAGAACTCTGGGAATCAATCTTCTTCAAGACCCAGATATACCACTCTTGGGAATACAATCAAAGGATGCTCCATCTTTTCACAAGGGCACTTTCTCTACTATGTTCATAGCAGCTTTATTTATAATAGCCAGAAACTGTAAACAACCTAGATGTCCCTCTACCAAGGCATAATAAACAAAATATGGTGCATTTACACAATGTGGTTGTACTCATTCATGAAATCTGAAGATAGATGGAATTACAAAAACAAAAATGCTGAGTGAGGTAACTCGGAATCAAAAAGTCTAATATGTTATGTACTCACTTATAAGTGGATATTACCAATTAAGTGAATGATGCACAGACCCAGAGATGTTAAGTAAAGAATAAAGCTCTGGGGGCAGACCCATTGACCTCTCTGGGAAAGGGAAATAGAACACATTTGGCATGTTATCTGGGGGCAGATGGGGCAGGCGTGGGACAGATCAGGTGGGTGGGAAATAATGAAGGGAGAAAGTGTGGTGAGATACAGCTGGGATTGGGTACTTTGGCGATTGATGTAGAACCCTAGCACAGTAGAAACTTCCTGGAGTCTATGAACATGACCCTAGTGAGGACTCCTAGTAATGGAAGATGTGAAGTCTGAACTGGCCATCATTTGTAGCCAGGCAAGGGTTCCAGTGGTGGGACTGGTTTGCTTTGTTCAGTTTGTTCAGTTTTGTTTTCATCCCATGGAGATCCATAAACAACCCAGGTTGATGCTAGAGAAGAACGTCACTCCCGAAAGCTGACAGTGGGTCATATTGTTCTAGACAACACCCACACAGCTCACTGAACATATAGCAGGTTAGCTGGTACCTCGGTTGCACCCTCATCCTCATCCGTATGTTGTTGTCGCTTTGCCTTAAGAAGATACTCTACAGGCCATTGAAAGAAAATTTTGAACACAAACCTAGCCACAAAAACCCTTGCCCTACAATCTGTCCTGCCTGCAAGCTGTGCTGGGGCAATGGTACCTGCAGTACTTGTGGGAGTGAGTGGTCAAGCAATATTTGCTTTAACTTGAGGTCCAGGCCACAAGAGGGAGCCCATGACCTACACTGCCAGGAACAAGAGCCTAGATAGGCTTCAGTCCTGTTCAAACAGGACTGGGGGAGGGGGGATCAATGAAATAATTGCTAATGATTTTCTGCTACACTAATAAATTGTTGTCTTTCTTAGTCACCATAAGAGAAGCTTCCTGCAGCAGCAGATGGGAGTGGGTACAGACACCCTCAGCAAGACATTATGCAGAGAGCCTAAACTGGAGGTTTTCATCATGTCCCTCCTGTGACATATAGGGGAATCCTGAGGTAGGGGAGGCAGATAGATTGTAGGAGTCAGAGGGGATGGAGGACTCCAGGAGAACGTGGCCCACTGAATCAACTAAGCAGGGCTCACAGAGACTGAAGCAGCAACCAAGGAGCCTGCATGGATCTGCACCAGGTCCTCTCTGTATATGTTGTGGTTAACTTCATGTTTGGGGACTCCTAGCAATGAGAAGGTGCATCTCTGACTCTGTGCCTGTTCTTGGGACTCTTTTCCTCCTATTGAGATTGCCTTGTCTTATTGTCTCTTGTTTTGTCCTGTCTGGCTGTCATTTCGTGGAGGTCTACACTTTCTGAAGAGGAAAAGGGAAGGGGAATGAGTATGGGGAAGAGGGAAGGTAGGAGTAGCTGTGAAAAGTAGGAGGGGAAATTATGGTCAGGAAGTATTATATGAGAGATGATTTTTTTAATAAAAAATAGGCTATCCTGTCATTTTAAATGCCATTGTGATAATAGCTTTCATTGGTATAATTTTTGTAAAATGTCACTTTGATTAGTCAAACAAAATGGAATAAACAGACTGCAAAGTAATTATCCCAATATAAAAATAGGAAATTTCCATATTGCTCTTATTTTATCTTAATTTTCATAGGAAAAAGGAATATATATTCAGTGTTTATCTTATGATAACCTGTCTATGTAGAAGATCTAGTTCCCAAGTCTACATATTTTCAAAACAAAACAGAAAGGTGGAAAAAATCCTGTCCCCATTGTCATGCAATGCACATAGACATAATTTAGAGTTTTACAGCTACATGGAGATGCTCAGTTTTTTTTCTCTCTACCATGTAGATTCCAGAGATCAAATTCACATTGCTATGATCAGGTTTAGGTGTTTTGACCTACCAAGCCATCTCACCAGCCCAGAATATATTGCTTTAAAACATGTTATATACCTTATTGTGTTACTATTGTATAATTTTGTTTTTCTTTTAAGTAGGAAGAGACTGCAACTGCATTTTCTTCAAGAAAGACTTGGGGATGTAGTGGCTCTTGCAAGTAATCACTACATTCATGAGCCAGAGGAAAGAAAAGTGTGAGTTCAAGACAAGCTTGACTTACATAGAGAGTTCTAGGGTAGCCTGGTCTACATAGAGAATTCTATGTTGGCCTGAGATACAGAGTGAGTCGCTGACTCAAAAATAAAACAACAAAACAGTGACACATTCATTCTTAGCTCTTGATTATCCTTATAAAATTTAAAATCAACTTCTTGTAGAATAAATATCATAATTAATATATAGAGAAGACCACTATTACACCAAGTGGGGTAACTTCATTTTAAAATCATGCACACACACACACACACACACACACACACACACACACACACTCATACACACACAATACATATATATGTATATGTACACAATATATATACATATATATATATATTGCATATATGTTAAAGTAGCATGATTCCCTATTCCTCATTCAAACATCCAACCATGGTTTATCTATTTTGTTTGAATAATTCTCATTGCTTTGTAGGTATATACAGCTTTCTCAGAATTCTGTAGGGATCTGTATTTGTGAGTGAATTGACAGTGATTGATTTTCATGATTAACTAAGCACCTACATAAACATAAAACAATAATATTTATGCATAGGGTCATAACAATAGAAGAGGTCCACATATTGTATCATTTTGATGATTAATTTGGTTTTGTGCTCCATTTAGATACGTTAAAACTTCATAAAAATATCATAATTTTCTGTGTTGAGTTCTCCTCATGCCTTGTTTGACTTACTTTGATATACTTTTAAAAATGATGATTATGTATTTATATGTTTAGTTTTCATATTCTGTTGCTACATATAGACATAATTGGTATTTACATTCATTTCATAATGAGAAAACTTGAAAAACTCTCTTGAATTGCAGAACTGACTTGTAGATTCATTGATATTTACTCTTCACACAGTCATGTGACCTCTGGATTGTGAGTTTTGCTTGTCCTATCATGGTGTTTGTGTATCTCAGTTTTTAATTTTGCTTTGTCACATTTCACTGGTCCTTCAGGGTAACAATAAATAAAAGGAATATTAGTGCACATTTTGATAACAACACTGAATCTCAAGAGTAAATGTTTGTCCCATTAAAATTATATTAATTATCTGCAGAGAAATGGTGTTGCACACCTTTAACCTTAGCACTCAGGAATCAGAGTCAGGTGGATCTCTGAGTTTGAGGCCAGCATGGTCTACAGAACAAGTTTCAGGACAACTAAGGCTAAACAGAGAAACTCAGTACATCAAAAAGAATATGTATATGTGTGTATATATATAATTTATTAGGATAACTTTACATAGTCTCTTGGTTTCTAGAGACTTTTACCAGGAACAAGTAAAATGTTATCAAATGCTTTTGTCTTTTCCAATATAAATACTCTTCTTTATTTCATTTATTCTACTAGCATAGGAAATTGTATTGTTTAATTTTTAGGTGCAGAATCCAAATTTTTGTTTCTTGACTACATAATTTTACAGTGGGCTATCATTTGCATGTATTATTACTAATTATGATGGTGAATATTATATCTTTTAAAGATAATACATGCTCATGCATGTGACTGATGAATAATTTTCTTTATTGTAACTGTCAAGTTAGTATAAAGGTCATATTAGTGCTACAACTAGTTAGGAGAATCAGCTCACTTCTGTCTTACAGGACAGTTTCTGAAGAACACTGTTGTCCTTTTTGTTTGTTTAGCTGTTTTTGTTGTTGAAGCCATTTGGGTCTAGCTTGGAATTTAATTATGGTTTCAATTATGTTAATAAATCTTAAGCCAATAAAATAATTCATTGCCAATTTGTTCAATTTACAATAAAGTTGATTATTTCAACTAATTTAAAATTTTTTCTTCTCTTTATATTTTCTAAATAGATTTTGTGTTTCAGAAGTTTTAAGTTCCCAGCCGCAATGAGCTGAAAGTTTTATATTCCTCCTTCCCACATAAATCCACCATTTCACTTGTTATCAGTATCATGTGATAGCAATAGCATACCATTATCATCTAGGTTCCAGGGTTTAAATTAAGTGCTCTTGATACTGTCTATTGGTGGGAGAGCTGACAAATGGGTAATGACCTGCACCCATCTTGGAATATCATAAAGAGCAGCTTCATTTCCCTAAAATCTTTGTGTGTTCTGCCTATTTATGCCTTTCTGTTCCCAACCCACAAGAAACTATTGTTCTTTTGCTTCCATCTTCTGCTGTTGGCCTTTCTACAATGTCACATAGTTGGAAGAATACACAGTGTAACCATTTAGATTTGGCTTCTTTGTCTTAGTAGCATGCATCCAAGATAGTTGCAGGTTTTCCCTGGGACTGATAGATTTTCTTTTCCTGTGTTTCCACTGCCTGGATACCCAGTTAATTTATCCTTTTAGCTGTTGTGGAGCAAGTGTACTATTTGCTTCCAATTTCTGGCAACTCTGAATAAATAGTCTATGAACTATGTGAAAGTTTTTGTATGGACACCCTTGTATTTTCTAACACTGCTGAATCTATAGTGCTTTCCTTTTCTTATTTTTACCATCATTAGTTCTTTATTTTTTTATTTCTCTTTTCCCACTATCATTTTACTAGAAATTTGCAAAATTTATCTTTTTTTTTTTTTAATGAATGAACAACTCAACTTTAAACATCCTCTCTGGTACATCTGCTTTCTATTTCATTCTTTTATTCTTAGTATTTACTGTCTTGGGTATCCTTTAAGGTCAATTTGCAATTTTTCATAGCCTCCTTAGAAAGAGGCTTGGATCATCACATCCAGACCCAGCTGCTGTTAAGCCCCATGTTGGCGTCCATGGTTCTGCTGCGGCTGGGGTTTGACCTGAAGTCCAAGACCTGCATTGCCACTAATGGTCCACAACCCGAGAGCAAGTGGCTGCAAGAACCATTCCCATCTGAGTGGCCATTCCCTCCACCTGGAGCTAGGATGTGGTCCGAGCCTAAGCTCCCGCCAAGGGCCATTATGTATGGGACCATGGTCCAGTTGCATGCAGCTGGGGTCTGTGTTGATGTCTGTGACCAGTGGCACCCCAGGAGTACTTAGAAATTGTGCGAGATGAAATCAGCAGGCGATAGTGAGCCAGTCCTGCCCTTCACTGCCCTTGGGAAAGCTGGGTCATTCATTCTCATTCTTTTCCTTGTTTCTTTGTTTCCTCTTTCTCCTTCTTTCTATTTTCTTTATTTTCTTTCTTTCTTCCTTTCTTTCTTTCTTTCTTTCTTTCTTTCTTTCTTTCTTTCTTTCTTTCTTTCTCTCTTTCCTTCCTTCTTTTCTTTTGTTTTTCCTTCCTTTCTTTTATCTCTCTCTCTCTCTCTCTCTCTCTCTCTCTCTCTCTCTCTCTCTCTCTCTCTCTCTCTGTGTGTGTGTGTGTGTGTGTGTGTGTGTAAATATATGTCTTTTTGTCAGTCTCAAGAATCTTCATTACTATCACTCTGTAGTATGCTTCATGCTCAGGAAGTATAAAATAGCCAACCTTCAGTTTTGCTTTTAAGATTGCTTTGAATGGAACTCCTTTAGAGTCCATATAAATTTCAAGGTTCTTTATAAAGACCCTTATGATTTTGATACAAATACAATTGAGATTTTGCTAAAGATTGTAAAAGTTCTGTAGTTGTTTTTGGTAGATTAGCATTCTCATTAGGGGAAGGATATTTAAGGTAGCCTCAGAATCCTTTTTCTTTTCTTACAGGAAAAGGTTTCAGTGTTTAGAAGTTCACTCTGGTCTTGGATGTGAGGCTCCCTGTTACTTATGTTACGGCATGTTTTTCCTACCCGCCGGCGCCATTCAGCTTGCTGCCAGTCTGGGCCCACAGCAGCACCGGCCCCAAATAACACTCAGAGACTCTGTATTTGATACAATCCTGTTGGCCAGTTATCATTATTGTTTATGGGCTAGCTCTGTCTTAATGATTAACCCATTTCTACTTATCTAAGTATTTCCACATGGCTCATCTTATCTGGGAGCCGCGGCGGGCGTCTTCCTTCCTTCCCGGGCTACATCTTGACTCCTCCTTCTACTTCCTCTTTCCTCTTCCTAGTCTCCTAGCCCCACCCATCTTGTTTCCTATTGGCCACAGGGCTTTATCAATTAACAAGTATGAGAAACATATTTACAGAATAGCATCTCCCATCAGCTTCCTTCCTCTCTTCTTTGAGAGCTGGTCTAATATAGCTCAGGCTTTCTTGTAGATGAAGATGTGAAAATGTCCCTGAGCAGGAGTCATCTTGTCTCCAGTTCCTACCTGTTATAATTTCAGATGTGCCCAACCACACCCAATTTGAGAGCTTCACTAGTGGATTTCATTGAGCCAAAATACTTTCCCTTTCTGACTAGTTTATCAAATTCTTTTGAAAATAATTTATCTGTCAGTTGAATTTTATAGAATGCATTTAAATCTGCTAACCAATTGAAAAGACTGCAAAATCTTTGCAACACATTTGTTAATGTGCTGTAAGACTTTTTATCAATTTGCATTTAAACATTTTTGCATTCCATGCACAAATCTGCTTCACAATATACAGTCACTTTTTTTTTCAACAGTAAAGAGTACTGTATTTCTTGGAGGATTGGCTTTGATTTCAGGTATCCATGTAATAGCTCAGTGTAGTCCAGGGAATCCAATGTCCCCTCTGATCAATGGAGATATGCACATGGGGTATGTACATAAACAGTGGCAAAATACTCATATACATAAGATAAAATAAATCTTCAAATCACTAAATGTGAAGGAATTAAACTCATAAATAAAACAGAATACCCAAAAGGATTAAGAGCAAAGACCCAATTATATGCTCTTTGTAAGAAACTCACTGTAGAGTCCTGGATGCACATAAGTGAGTGAAGAGATAAGTGTTAGTTCACTAGATTACTCTTAGACCACTTATAACCCTTTTCCTCCCAAGTATCCCTAATTATTTTCCTCTTTCCCCTCAGTTTTTAGCAGTTTCAAAAGATAGAAGAATCTTCTTGCTAATATTCTTGGTGAAATGTCAGCTGATCTGAAATGTAAGTTGTAGGGTGTCATGGGTACCTATGCTCCATTCTCTTGACAATGGATAGTCTACAGCATTCACAACAATAGAGACTAACAGTGTTACACATCATAGGTCAAAGCCTGTAAGCCTTAAAGAAGTTGATGATAGTGACATGTTAAATTTGCTTTTTATGTTGTATTGTATTTTAAGCATTGTTCATACAGTTATTTACACAGAAAACTTGAATTTTGGGGCAATCTCATATTCATTAGAACTTGCTCACCCTCTCCTTTTAGCTAAGTGTTATTTTACCAAGGTACTTGCTTTGGTAGATCTCATTTGCTTTGTATATTAACTTGTATACGTGCCTCTGTTACCTTTTTGAGAACATGTGTATGTATGTATGTACATATGTGTGCATGTTAGTTGTGTATAAAGGGAGAGGTATGATGTGCAGGTGTACATATCAGGATCCAACTTCAGGTATTATTATACAGACCTTGACCACCATGTTTCTTAAGATAGGATCTCTAACCAGTTTAGTAATACTTTTTCATCAATCATTTTTAGACCACCAACCTGCAAATAATGACACAAAGATTTACTGTTAGTTATGAAAGCATAGCCTTGTATTAAGTTTATTCCCAATTAGTGCTTACAATTTAATTAACCTGCTTTTATTAATCTATGTCTTGCCACATGGTTCAGTTACTTCTTTTATGTACAGTATGTCTGACTTGTTCTGCATCTTGCTGGTGTCTCTTCTTCCCAGTGTTCTCTCTCACCCCAAAGTCCCACCTAATCTCGCCTTCCTAGCACACTGGCTATTTAGCTCTTTATTAAACCAATCAGAAGGTGTCTTAGGCAGAGACAACATTTGTAGTGTAAATAAATATTCTGCAACACACAGCCTGGACCTAATTGATTAAAATAGGCGAGATAACCATCAAGCTCCAAGGATTCACTTCCTTCTTCCCCAGGGCTGAGTATGCAAGTGTACTAGTATAGTGCCTGGCATTTGTACATCTGATGTCTTCCTCAGCACTGCTGAAATTATAAAAAGTTTACTTTGTTTTTTTTAATACCTTTAGATTTATGGAAAGTTAGGCAAATAGCAGAATTAGTGTTTTGAAATCTATTTCTTCTTTCACTATTTCCCCCATATTTACCATCTTGAATGAATAAGATATATTTGAAACAATCGATGGACCAATGATGATGGTTTTTTGTGTGTATGTGTGAGAGTCTTTTTGTTTATGCTGTTGTTGTTATTTTGTGTCAGGGACTCACTATGTAGCTCTGGCTGTTGTGGAGCTTTGTAGAGCAGGCTGGCCTCTACCTCAAGAGGTTTGGATGCCATTGCCTCTGCATGCTGGGACTAAAGGTGTGCCACCATGCCTGGCGTGACAGTTTATTCTTAATTGACATCTGTAGTTTCTATTGGGGTTCACTGCTGATACTTCACAGTTCTCTGGGCTTTGGTGGGAGTTATGTGTTGTTATATTATCAAGCAGAATTTCCACAAGGAATAAGTTCCCGTTGTTAAGTTCTCATTTGCTCCACTCACCCATCAATTATATCCCACAGGGATTCTGGCCTCTTGACACTTCCTGTTTTTGTTTGGTTTAGGTTTTTAGCCCCTTTGGATATTTCTTGTGCAAAGAAAATTTTGGTATTGTTTAGTTTGTCTGTTTCATTTTATTTTCTTGTCTTACTGGGTTTAGATAGAACGTACAGGAAAATTTGACTTGGGATAGTGAGAAGGGAAGATTTTCATCCTGGTTTTGCAGTCTAGGGGTAAGGTATTGTGTTTCTCACCATTGAGTATGATGTTAACTCTAGGCTTTTTTGAAGACATTCCTTTTTACCCCTTTTGTTGTAGTTTGCTTGCCTGCTTTTGAGAATCCTCTATCCTCAGCCTCCCAAGAGCTGGGGTTACAGGTATAATATATGCAGTCTCTTTTAACGCATATTGTTATTAATTTTAATTTTATAGTTTTTTTAATTA
The DNA here is from genome assembly GCA_030556225.1 of Cricetiscus sungorus. Lineage (NCBI taxonomy): Eukaryota > Metazoa > Chordata > Mammalia > Rodentia > Cricetidae > Cricetiscus > Cricetiscus sungorus. The sequence goes on along the minus strand of JANBXA010000180.1, from coordinate 1,419,748 downwards.
TTCTATGTGTATTGATGTTTTGCCTGCATGTGTGCTTGTGTACCAACATGTGTCTGGTTCACAAAGAGGCCAGAAGAAGGTGTCAGAAACCCTGAAACTGAAATTATATTTGTTAGCCTTCATATTGAACCCTGGTTATCTGGAGGAGCAACGAGTGCTCTTAATCTCTAACAGTTCTGCAGCCATATATTATTACTTTTTAAATATAATTTTATTAAGTCTTTGAGAATTTTATACAATGTATTTACATTCATCCTCCTCCACCTCTTCTACTATCCTCTCACACCTGCTTAACACTCCCATTCTTTTCTATGAAATTATTACTTCTCCTCCTCCTCTTCTTCCTCCTCCTCCTCTTTTTCCTTCTCCTTCTCCTTCTTCCTCTTTCTCCTCTTTGTCCTGTACCATTTTCTTCTCCTTCTTCTCCTTTCTCACTTTCTCCTTTTCCTCCTTCTCCTACACTCTCCTCCTTGTCTGTCTTCTGCTTTCCATGTTGCCCAGGTATTATTAGGATTAGAGCATACATTGTTGTATGATCAGCTTGCCAGGAGATTCTTTTAATTTCCTATAAAATTTACCATGTCAGCATTTTGTTTAGATTTTTTTTTACAAATATTCTTCATGTTTCTTCTTATATATTTGCCTGCTATTGTTATTAGACCAATGCTAGCTTCAAAAAGTAGGTTTAGAAGCCTTCCAGTTTTCCAGTTTATTAAATGAATTAGTGTTTTTTTTTAGTTGATAGAATTACCAGCAAAACCATCTGATCTTAGCATGTTCTCTATTTGAGATTTGTTATTTTGAATATATATATACATATATATTCATATATATATATGTGTGTGTGTGTGTGAATTTATGACTCAATTTTGTATGTTGAATATTTCTAGATATTTATTCACTTTACAATTTGTATTTTATCTGCATCTTCTCAGTCTAGACAGAATTTCATTAACTTGACCAATCCTTAAAAAAAATTAACAACTCTGCATTACATGGATATTTTTCTAGTCTGCATTTTATTTTATTGTTCTGATGTTGTCTTTAGCTTCCTTCCTGTAAATTTGGATTTACCTTATTCTTCTTGTTATAGTTTCTATAAATAAAAGTGTGTTCAGCAGCAATGACTACTGCCAATCCTAACAGTTTCCATTGCTGAGACCCATGTGGCAAAAAGAGAGAACTGATTCCCTCAAGATGTCCTCTGACCTACACACACTCACTGTAGCATGTGAACCCACTCTCTCTTACACACACACACACAGACACAAACTCACACACACACACACACACACACACACACACACACACACACACAGAGGAGGAAGGGTCATATTGTTTATTAGAGATGTTTTAATTCTCTTACCATAGTAAATGTTCCCATTAGTACTGTTTTAATTCTAGCATCTTCATCTTGCTATGTATTTGTTTTTGTTTTGGAAAGTTTTACAATTCTTTTGTAATTTATTCTTTGACTATTTGTATATGAGGGCTGTGTTGTTTAAGTTATACATAGTTGTGGATTTCCATGTTCCCTATCTATTGATTTCTGGTTTCTTTCCATTGTGCCCTGAGAAGATACTTTGCAAGATTTAAACTTTCTTAAAGTTGTTGAGACTTGTTTTGTGTCTAATATATGTTATGTTTGAGTCTATTCCATGTGTATGTAGAAAAGTTTGTTTTCCACTGTTTATGGATAGAGTGTTTTCTTTGTGCTAACTAGATCAAGTTACTTAATTGATTTTATGCTCTCTTTTGCTAGTTGTCTGTAGTTTATCAGTAACTGAAAGTAGGACCTGATATCTCCTATATGTAAAAATATAAATGTCGCCATTTCACATTTTTTTGAAGATTCCTGTAAAAAGCAATGGATTTGTTATGGTATTTTCATAATACTTGGTTTTTCTTTTTTCTTAATGAATTATATATTTTTAGTTTATGTATATTGGTTTCTGCATGCATGCATGTCTGTGTGAGCTTGTTGGATTCTCTGGAACTGAAGTTATAGACAGTTGTGAACTGCCATGTTGACCTAAATCTGGTTCTTCTGTAAGAACACCCAGGGTTCTTAAATGCTGAACCATATCTCTAGACCCAAATACTTAGGTTTTCTTCATGTTCCCATTTTAGTTCCTGTCATAATGATGCCCCTGTCCATAATGTGTCCCTTTTTTCTCCCAGTTATGCTCATTCTGTTTTCATGTAGATTGTATTAAATTATTCTCTGTTCCTAAGATCTCCTTTTTTCCTTTTCCTGATTTTTTTTATCTTGTCTTAAGAACTAGTGATATGGGGGAAATTATGGTTACTTCTTTGAATTCTTAGTGTCATTAAATAAGGAGTTTAAGAATAATCTCAAATAAAAAAACACATAGCAAAATAAGCTGGAAATGAAATTAGCAGTAATGTGATTTTTTTTACAATGTTACTTATTTATTTTTAAAATTGTTTATTTGACTTTTTGAGATTATAATAAAATTACATCATTTCCCTCTTTTGCTTCATCACACCAAATCTTCCCATATAGCACTCTTTTGTATATTCATGACCTCTTTTTAGATTAACCATTCTTGCATAAATACATATATGCACATATATTTTTTATACAGTTTTTCTTAAATAAATGAATGCATTCAAATAGAAGCTCAAGGACAATTTAATAGCATGTAAATGAAAAACACCCAGGGCAGGCTAACTGAGACTTTAGCAGCTGCCTAGAGAAAGAGAGCATTTTTTTTATTTAATATTTTTCTTATTTTACATATTGATTCTACATATTGATTCCTCCCCTCATTGATTTACATATTGATTTTACATATTGATTCCTCCCCTCATTTCCTGCCCCCCACCACAGACCCCTTCATCCCATCCCCATCCACTCCCCAGGGAGGGTGAGGCCTTCCATGAGGGATCATCAAAGTCTGTTACGTCATTTGGGGTAGGGCCTACACCCTCCCCTGTGTCTCCAGGCTAAGGGAAATGGGCTCCCACAATCTGCTTCTGCACTAGGGATATATCCTGTTTCCATTGTCATAGGTATGATGGACTGCCCAGGCATCCTAATTGAGACCCACATTCAGAGGGTCTGGGTTGGTCCTATGCTGGTTTTTCAGCTATCGGTCTGGGGTCCATGAACTCCCCTTTGATCAGGTCAGCTGTTTATGTGGGTTTCTCCAGCCTGGTCTTGACCCCTTTGCTCATCACTCTCCCTTTCTGCAACTGGATTCCAGGGGTTCAGCTCAGTGTTTTCTTTTGCTTCCATCAGTTACTGGATGAAGACTCTAGGTTGGCATATGGCGGTAGTCATCAATCTTTTCTTGTTCTCCATGCCATTAAAACTCACAAAACATATATGCAGCAGTCATGTGGCAGGCAGGTAGAAGTCAGAGAAAGAGAAGGGAAGCCCACAGTGTTGGGAGGGAAAGTCCAAGTCATTAAAGAAAGCACACCCACTTAGAAAGAAAGAAGAAATAAGAGGAAACAGTCTGAAAAAGCTGGCCAACTTATCAGCTGCATGACTAACTGTGGCGAGAATTCTGGGGATGTAAGCACAGCATCTTAAAGGACTAGTAATAGTTATTTCTCCCTTAGTATGATTAAGGACAGCTCTGATTCTGTGTGTGGTCCCCTAGACAAGTAGACAACCTGGGTCAACTGGAATGTCCACACTTTCCAGAGATTATCCTGACCAAGTGTGTTTTCCACTCTAACACTCTACTACATACACACACACACACACACACACACACACACACACACACACACACACACACACACGTATATAGGCATATGAAATAGGCATATATTATTTCATAATATAATAAATTTTACTTTACATAAAATACTTATGCATATAATTTAAAATGTAGGAATGATTTATTTTGCTTGTGAGCCTATCCTTTAATGGCTGAGACATTACTCAAGTTCATGATCCATGTATTGAAGGAAAGCTGTAGTATTTATCTTAATAAATCTGGCTGATTTTGCTTTGGATAAGGTATTTCATTTCCATTCATTTCCCTGCCGATGTCATGATTTCAATTTTCTTTATGCTTGAATAAATTTCTCTGTGTATATGCACTATATTTTCTTTGTCTGTTAGTGTACATCTATGCTGGTTCCTGCTTCTTTGCTATTGTGCAATATTCAGGTGAAGACACTATGCAAAGATCTTTGTAAGAGAACTGACATCTTGTTAGATATATACCTAGACACCATGAAGATGTGTTTTCTTATTGGTTCAATAAAGAGCTAATAGTCAATAGCTAAGCAGGAAGAGATTAGGCAAGACTTTCAGATGGGGAAAAAGAGAGTTTGAGGATGAAGAAAGGCAGAGTCACCAGGAGGTGTGGGGAGATGCAAGATGAACATGCATGTTGAAAAATGGTACAGTGCCACATGGTAGAACTTAGATAAGAAACATAGATTAATTTGTTATAAGAACTAGTAGGTAAACAAGCCTAAGCTATCAGCTAAGCATTTATAATTAATAATAAGTCTATGTGTGTTATTTGAGAGCTGCCTGGCTGAATAGAAACGTCTGCCTATAGTAGATCTAGTTTTGGTTGTTTTGAGAATTTTCTGTGCTGATTTTCACAGTAGCTACACTAGTTCCTACCCCCATCACCAGTGGACAAGGCTTCCTATTTTTCCAACATCCTCACCAGCAAGAACTGCTTGTTTTTCACGTGTGAGCCATTCTGACTAGAGTGACACTGAATCTTTACTTTGAATTTTCCTGATGTCTAAGGAATTTAAATAATTTTTTTTTTTAAAAATCACTGTCTCTCTTAGGGTCCTTTTGTTTCCTAGCTTTTCCGGCAGTGTGGATTGCAGGCTGGTAATCCTTTGCTCTATGTCTAATGTCCATATATGAGTGAGTACATGCCATGTTTTTCTTTTTTGTGACTGGGTTACCTCACTGAGGATGGTTTCTTCCAGTTCCCATCCATTTGCTTGTGAATTTCAAAATTCCATTGTTTTTTTGCCACTGAGTAATAACTCATTGTATAAATGTGCCACATTTTCTTTATTCATTCTTCAGTTGAGGAGCACTTAGGTTGCTTCCAGGTTCTGGCTACTACAAATAATGCTGCTATGAACATAGTTGAACAGATGTCCTTGTTGTATGAATGTGCATACTTTGGGTATATGCCTAAGAGTGTAATTACTGGAGCTTGAGGTAGACTGATTTCCCAGTTTCCTGAGGAAACACTATGCTGAAGGGGAGCAAGTCTCCTGAGCAAATTGAGAGCAAGGGGGAGGGAAAAGGGAGTTAGGAGAAAGAGAAGGGAAGTCGAGGAGTGGGAAGGAAGACATGAAGGACCAGAAAGATTGAGTTGGGGAAGAATAGAGGAGAGCAAGAAAAGAAAAGAGATACCTTAATAAAGGGAACAATTATAAATATAGCAATAGCGAAATATCCAGAGATATACCAGGATGACTCCAAGTAAGAATGTAATAAATAGGGGAAAGGATAGAATAAATGTCTTTCCCTATAATGAGATTGATAGCTACCTTATATGCTATCCTAGAGTCTTTATCCAGTAGCTTATGGAAATAGAAGCACTGAGCCAAATTTCTGGAACCCAGTTGTAGAAAAGGAGGAGTGCAAAGGGAATAAAATCATGCTGGGGAAACCCACAGAAACAGCTGACCTGAACAAGGGGGAGCTCATGGACACCAGACTTACAGCATGGAAACCAGCATAGGACAGAACCAGACCCCCTGCACATGGGTGGCAGTTAGGAGGTTTAGGCAGTCTATGGGGCCCCTAGTAATGGAACAGCATTTATACTTAATGTACAAATGTACATTGGGAGCCCATTTCCCCATGTGGGGATACTCTCTCAGCCCAGAGACACATGGGAGACCCTGCCACAAATGATGTGACAGATTTTGATGATCTCCCATGAAAGGCCTCACCCTTTCAATGGAGCAGAAGAAGGATGGAATGGAAGTCGGTGGGGGGCATGGGAGAATGTGAGGGACAGGGAGCTGGGACTGATATATAAAATAAGATTATTTCTAATTTAAATAAAAAATTTACTCTCCATGATTTTTCCATTTGAGAATTATCTGTCAAGTTTATCAGTTCACTATTTAAATTTAAAAAATTAAAAAGAAGATTTTGATGATTAATTTATACAGATTTCAAAATGATATTCCTGACATTGACCTCCTATCTAAAATATAGATAGTAAAGACTTTCTTCTATTGTGTAGGTTGTCTCTTCACAATGTTGAGAGTTTCTTTTGTTAGACAGAAGCTTCTTATTTCAAGTAACTCCACTTGTCAATTAATTGGGTTATTTTCTCTGCTATTGGATTTCTTTTCAAAGTTTTTTTTTGCCTCTGCCCATATTGAAGTGTTTTCCCTAGTAGTGTCATGGTTTCAGACCTTGTTCTCAATAAAGAAGTACAAATAGTCTGCAAGTATAGGAGAGGATGTTGAACATCTTATACCATTAGGTATATACAAATTAAAACCAAAATGAGATTCTCCAATGGCTTTCATGAAGAAAACAAATGAATACAAATTCTGGTCAGGATGTAGGAAAAGGAACCCATTATATATTGCTGGTGGGAATGTTAATTATTTATCTTCAATGGAAATCATAGAATTCCCTTAATAAACTAATGATGGAGCTACAATATGACCAAGACATACCACAGATGGATGGATATACACCTACTGGACTTAAAGCAACATAACACAGAGCTTCTGTATTTATTGAAGAAACTTTTATAGGAATAAACCTAGGTGTCAATCAGCAAATGAATGAATAAAGAAAATCATAATCCCTCTCTCTGTATGTGTGTGTGTGTCTGTGTGGGGGTTGGATGGGTGGGTGTGGATGTATGTGTAAAGTGCTGGCTTGTCTTATGCCAACTTGAAACAAGGTAGAGTTATTTGAAGGAAGGAACCTCAACTGAGATCTGGCTATAATGCATTTTCTTAATTAGTGATTGATGGGGGAGGCCCAAGATCATTATGGTGGCGCCTTTCCTGGGCTGGTGGTCCTTGGTTCTATAAGAATGCAGACTAAACAAGCCATGGGGAGCAAACCAGTAAGCAGAATCCCTTCCTACCCTGTTTGAGTTCTTGCTATAAATTCCTTTGATGATGAACAGTGATATGGAAGCAAACAAACCTTTTCTTCCAAAATTGCTTTGGCATAGTGTTTTGTCAACACAATAGAAACCCTAGCTAAGACACACACACACACACACACACACACACACACACACACACACACACACACAGAGAGAGAGAGAGAGAGAGAGAGAGAGAGACAGAGAGAGACAGAGAGAGACAGAGAGAGAGAGACACCAAGAGAGAGAGGGGAGGGGAGTTTTAATTGGTCATAAAGAAGAATGAAGTTATGGTATTTTCTCTCTGTCTCTGTCTCTGTCTCTGTCTCTGTCTCTGTCTCTCTCTCTCTCTCTCTCTCTCTCTCTCTCTCTCTCTCTCACACACACACACTATCATATACACATATACACACATAATATCATGAAATATAAGCAGGTCTAAGGAATGAAGAAGACTGTTGGAAAGGGGGCAGAGAAGACAAAGAGGGGAATCGGGTTGATTACAGATAATACATGTGATATCCTACAGTGCATGTGATATATTTATATTAAAATGCCTATGCTTCCTGTCACGAATAGGACTACTATACAATTTCAAAAACATTTTATTCTTGTATACTTTTAAGTTTTTAACAGTGTAAATGAAGTCACTTATGACTTCATCATGACCTTATTTTATATAATTTCTGAACAGTATCAATTTTCTCTGCCAAATTTCCATTAAATATTCCTATAGTTGTGAGCTTTCTGTTAGTGTCTTTAAGCTTAGATTGTAATATCCTGTTTCTGTATGTGTTTGCTTTTACCACTGAGATTTGTGTTTTCATAAGCTGTCATGTTGTGATTTAGTATCTTTTCATTTCAATTTGAAGAAATCCCTTCAGCACATCATGTAAGGCAAGTCTAGTGATGAACTTCTTCAGTTTTTGTTTGTCTAGGGAAGTCTTTTCCTTTTATTATTGAAAGATAATAACGTATTCTTGGTTGACAGGATTCTGAATATATCATTCAATTCCCTCCTGACTTTTCAGGTTTCTGCTAAGAATTCCACTGAGTCTGATGACGGTTTTCTCGTAAGTGATGAATCTATTTTCTCTTGTGGCTTTCAAGATGCCTTTTGTCTTTGATAAATTCTGATACAATTTTTCTTCTACCAGAAGATCTTTGCTTTAGCCTTTTTTTTTTTTTTTTTTGGTAAAGCAGGGCACCAACTGTTTTTCAATTCTCAAAGTGTTTATTTCACTTTCATTTCTGAAGAGTGTTTTGTTGGGCATAACATTTTTACCTGCCTCTTCTTTAACTTCATAATTTAAAAATATCCATTGACTCTGGCCTTCAGAGTGATCGATGGGGAATGACATTAACAGGTCATTCTTCTCCATTTTCAAAAGTGATTTCCTGTATCTTTGTTTTTCTGTGTTTTGGTTATAGTTAAGTTTACATCTAGTTTTCTTTGAATTTCTTGCTGTGTGTTTGCTGCCCGTCTTTGATGATTAGTTGATTTCTTTCATAAATTAAATGTTTGATTATTATTTCTTCAAATAATTTTCACTGACATAAAATCTTTCTTCTACGTTCTGAGATTCCAGTAACATACTATATAATTTTATAATGTTCTATTCATATCTCAGGCATTATTCATTGGTTTGCAGATGTAATTTTTCCAAGTATATTCACTGGAAATTCTATGATTGTAATTAAATTCATTGATTTTTGTTTTTTATCTTCTCTTATTTTGTTATTGATTCCACATGGTTAAATTTCAATTTTAAAGTGACCTACTTTTTTAGCTCTAAGGTTGTTACCTGTTTCTGTTTTAAAATGTTTCAATTTTGCTCATTTCTACATGCCAGCCTTTTAAACTTGAATGTACTTAATTCTCTAGATAGAATACAGCTATTATTTCTACTTTTGGATATTTATTCAATAATTTCTAGGTAAATTTTATCTTGACCTTAGTTAGTTGGCTTTTTCTTGAGAAATAGTCATGCTTGTCATGCTTTGGGAGATTGTACATAAAGTGACTTAAATTGTTAACTATACATTTTAAAAGTCATGTGAAATGGACTCTATTTCTGTTTTACTTATCAAATGGAGAATTTTTTGATAGCTTTTGATGACTATTATTTTAAACAAATATTTTTGTTGTGACTGCAAATTCTATTTCACCATTTTGCATGGTTGCTGCAGGTATCCATTCAACTCCCCTTCCCCTCAGAAATTTGCTGTGCTTCATTGTATTACACAGGTACAATTCATTGGTAATACTGATATTTCAGTAGTTTAAATACACAATTATTGAGACTGAGACTTTGAGGATTTTCATTCCTTTTTTTCCTACCCACATATGCTTCTTTTCCTCATGCTAGAGAAATGTTTTTTTTGGGGGGTGGGGTTAGATGTCAGCTATCATAGCCTGATATTTCATGACTATGTCCCACCCTTCAGGTAGAAGTAAGAGAGTGGTGTGGAGAGAAAACTCATTTTGTACATGTGCCTCTGGAAATTGAGATGCTCTTCCACAAATGACTCATTTTGCTCTGCTTTCAGGAGTCATCCATACTTGTTTTTCATAGCGTGATGGAAGATGTCATTCTGTAAATATGTTTCTTGTATTGGTTAGTGAATAAAGCACTGTTGGCCAATGGGAAAGCAAGAGAGGTGGGACTAGGAGAATGGGAGGAGAGAGGAAGTAGTAGGGAGGATCCAAGGTGGTGGACTGAGCGAGAACACCAGACCCTCTCTCCCCGGTAAGATAAGACTACACAGGAAGTACTTAGATTTATAGAAATAGGTTAATAATTAAGACAGAGCCAGCCAATAAGAACATTAGAAACAGGGCAACAGCATTATATCAAATAGAGATTCTCCGTGTATAAATTATTTGGGGGTGGCGTGGCTGTGGGGCAAGACTAGCGGAATAAACTACTCATATCAAAAGTATGTATACAGCTTTTCATTTCCTATTCTATGTATGTATGACTTTGTAATTGTCAACAGAAAAGGTATAGTGGTAGTGAGTTAGCACCATAGACTTTTTTTGCTTATTTTTTATTTTAATTTTATTTATTTGTTCTTGGAGAACTTTGCACATGAATTCAATGTATTTTGAGCACATTCATTCCCCACTTTCTATCTTGAACTTCTCTATGGTCATCTTCCCAATCTTTTTCATCCCTTTCTCCCTCCTCCTCATTTTCTTCTCCTATTTCTTCTTTCTCTTCTCCTTTTCATTTTGTGCCATATAAATGGGCCAAGCAAAGTGGCTGTATGTGCATAGGTAGAGGCAGTCTACTAAGGCTACAGTCCTGAAGTTATCTTACTCTGCTTCCTCGAATATTCACTGATTGCTTGTAGCTCCTCAGCGAGGACTGGATGCTTGTGATCATTTATAGCTCCTGCACAGTTACCCAAGACTTTAAATCAACATAGTAATCTCATGATAGAAACATCCCACATGTGCTGTAGTTTGAAAATGATTTCACTGGCATTGCTGTTTACTGTTCACATCCATTTCATGGACATAAAAAGAAATCATTAAACATTGGGCTTTATCTTCATAAACCAAGTCAATCATGAAAGGACTACATCCATCTCATCAATAGTATCCCCCCCCGCTTTTTTTCACCTCAATTTGTTATATTTTGTATTGAGATATAATGTAATTTTTTCTACTTCATATTTTGTGGGACTATTTTGTAAATTTCACATATGTTGGGTTTATTTATTTATTTTTAAATTTTTACAAGAGTCAAAGGAATCTTTTAGGTTTCCCTAACAACACTGTACATTTGTAGGACATGTTGACTTTTTCCAAGGGCTAATAGTATCTTATTTTAAAAGTGAACTTTTTCCTTCTTCTTACTCTTTTATTCAATGAGGCCCTAAAATTATTCAAATTCATTAACTTTTGATGGAGGAATGATTTAGTTAGTTTGAGTATTTAAAAGAAGACAATACCAAAAGTTAAGTTGCTCTCTAAACTTTGTTGAATTCTGTTTTTAATACTTTTAGCTTAGTTTCTACCCTATGCTTTCTTATGATAATTCTGAGGTGGAACCCTTTTTCCTGGTTCTGTAAATACGTGAAATTAGTAACTAAGTCTCCAAAATTCTTCTTTCTATATTAGATTCTGCCAATACAGATCAGCTGCCTGGTTAAGATCTCTCTCTCTCTCTCTCTCTCTCTCTCTCTCTCTCTCTCTCTCAATGTGAACTTTATGACCAAGTATTTTCTTTCATCACTTTTATTCAGTTAGTCTTTTCTTGGCATCCAGGGACTTTGACCTGATGGGAGGTGGAGAGGGAGTGAAGACAGATACACAGAAAAGCTAGGATCATAGGATAGGGTTGAACTCTCTGGTGTAAAAACTGCAAACTTCCATGAGCTCAATGTGCTTATTATGCAGGATTATTGCATGCTGCTGAACAAGCAGATGAGGCTACTTCATATGGATAAGCAAGGAGGCAGAGTGTAAGGATATAATTTGATCAGGAACAGGTTTAATTAATCAGTAGGAACAATCTCTGTAGGGAAGCAGTATTTGGCTGTAATACTGTGGGGAAGGGATACCTTGGTGGATATTTCTGTAGTCAGTGTCAACATCCACACATGGACCAGAAGAAAAGGCTTTGAATTTTCCTTCTGAACCTCACGTGGGGCAAGAAGAGACTTTGCTTAAGATGAAAGTATGTGCATCCAAGAGAGCCCAGATTCAAGGAAATCAAAAATTTATTAGGAAACACTTACAAATAACAACAAGGTAGAGAGCTGCAATGGTCTTCCATTCTGCCCTGGGGTGAATGGAGGTAGAAATCCAATCTCTGACCAGCACACAAGAGAGAGCTCCTGCCTGCCCCTCTTTCTCTTAAAGGACATCTAGACATCTGAAGAAGACAGGAAAGTTATCCAGAAAGTAAAACCAAGCAAAGAGCAATCTGACCTATGGTACTAATATTCTCTTTAGGGAAAAATCTCACTACCTAAACATCTCTTTACTTTTCTGTATAGTGGTAGTCCTGATTTTATTAAAAATCAAAGCTGGCTTTGGAGTTTGAGCATGGCTCTCTCCTTCTCTGAATCCAAGCATTTTGTTAAAAGAAAAATTCAGAGTTTCTGTCTTATATCAGAAGGGCCACCTGGTGTGGGACAGAAGAAAACCAAAAATCTCAGGACTATTGTCAAAACTGTGTTATCTCCCTAGAATTCTACTTCTCTCCATACTTATTTTCATCTCTATGGTACCTTCTTTAGATACATATGTATCAAACTTTGAACTTTGTATTCTGTTATTAATAATGTTCAAATTTTCCTTAGTGAACAATAAATTTTCCTAACAGCAATCTCTAAAGTCTCCAGAGAGAAGATGGGGCCACACAATAATGATTCTTCCTGGTTAATAATGATGCCATTGAGCTGTTAAACACCACTCAAGGATTGGCTTTGGACTAAAATGGCTCAAAACAATTCCAAATTGGCTTGCCCAGAAGGTCCGCCTTCTTATAACACTCCAGTCTGAACTTCAGATAAGCCTTACCTGTTTCATAACCGGCTACAAATGTTACAGCCAGTATTCTTTAGTTTTTTTTCCTTCCAGGATCCCATAGTGATATTGTTACCCCCAAGACAGCTGGAAGTAATTCTTTAAAAAGAAAAGGAAAACAAAAGACCCTCCCTCTCCCAACAGTTGTGATGGATAGTTTTTGATTTTTCTCAGGATTGGATATAAGTTATTATAGAGTTGGGGGCATAATAATAGTTAGACCAGGAATCTCATTTTGTATAGAAAAAAAGGGGGAGAATACATAGGATAATAAGGTTCTTGTATACTATTTTAGCAACTATTAATTATAGAGAATTTACATTGCTATAGACTCATGCATATTGATACACATGTAAAATTATTTTCATGTTTATGTCTGAGATAATTTGTATATTGATATAAATTCAAAATTACATTTGTCATATTGTGTATGTTCCTATTTCTGTTTACAGTGCTTTTGCACACAAATGTAAAATTATGTTTGTCATGCTGTATGTATGTATGTATGTTTCTATATCAGCTTAAGGTATTTTGTATATTGATACAATTTAATTGTATATTAATTGATATTTTGTTATATTGAGCTATACATTTCTACTCTGATCAAGATAATATATATATATATATATGTATGTGTGTATATATATATATATATATATATATATATAATATCTGTTACAATTTTGAGGTCATTGTCTCAGGCTGCACATCTGTTTAAAAGTAATTTATTTTATGTGAAACTCTAGTCCGTAAGCTGTATATGCTATTGAGAACTACATGTTATTGTCACCTATGTTTGTCATACATGTGTACTTAGATTCTCTAGATGCATAGAGATGTACTCCACATAGTTAGGTAATCTTCAAACACTTCTAACACCTACAGAATATGGCATTTAATAAGTTGGAATTCTGTTGATGTGAGACATGACTGCACCAAACACACTCCATATAGCTTTTTTTTTCTTTTTTTTCTTTTTTTTTTTTTTTTTTTTGGCAAAACTGGCCTATCAGGCAAATAACTGCCCTCTCCTAAACTGCTGACAGTTAGAACGACTGTCCAAACTGGACAAGTAGGATTCATGGAAAAGTGGATGATGAATCTTACCAACACATGGTAGGACGGTCCTTTGAATATCCCTAATTTTGAAATGCTCTGTCTGATATTCTAGGCTTATAGCTAAAGTCAGTTGCCCCAACATTGCAGAGAGACTTTGGGTGACTTCCAGGTAGCCAGTTGTTTCTATCATTTCTTGCACTTTTTGGAAGTTTCTTGCTTGTACTTCCTGCTTGCTCAACATTGCTTGTTACAACATTGCTTTTCCTCTCAAGTCTTTCATAGGGTTGAAGACTTGATAGTAACAGTCACTATCCTCTCATATTTTAGCTGAGACATTTTACATTCAAGACTTAGATTCCTGAGGATAGGACAGCTATTGGAATAATCTGTTACTTGCCAATTACCCATAGTGTGGATATTTAGTTTGTATTTCTTGCCCGATGTTTTTCTTGTAAGTTGTAGTTCTATTTTTGTGTATGTTATTACCCTTTCTTTTTTCTGGACAGAACTTCATAATTATTATTGCATATAATTTTTTTTAGAACTTCCTTAAGTAGACAAAAGGGGGAAGTGTACTGGGTAATTGCCCTGCCTATGACCTTGGGCAATCTGACCCGATAGAGGTGGACCTTCTTTACTAATGTAACTCCTTTAAAAGAAAGAGGGGGGCAGGCACTTGATCTCTTGTGCACTGCTCTGAGATCTGATTGCTGCCTCTATTCACAGCAGGGCAGAAAGGAAGACTGTGGAGGCTCTCTAACTTGTTATTTGTGAGTGTTTCCTAATAAATCTTTGATATACTTGAATGCGGGCTCTCATGGATCACATACTTTCTCCTATGCTTTACCATTTTCCAATTTCTGAGGCTGGGCCCATGTCAATAGCACACATTCACTCAGGAACTCATTGACTTGCTCAGGGCTCCCTGCTCTCTCCTTACTTCTAGCTTATTTTCTTTCTCAAATCCAGCACGCCCTCAGGCTGCCTGAACACTGACTGGCAATGTGTCTTTGTAGATTTTTGGATCATAAATATGGTAGATTGGTATTGAATGAAGAATAGTTCTCAGCGAAAGACCAATTTTAAACAAATAAACAAATAAGAACCAAGGAATTTGCTTTATAGGTAGCATAAATTCCAGACATAGAAGACTGGATTTGTTGGGTTTTATGTTGCTGATATTTAACAACCCATAAAATTCATAATGGGATATATCATTTCGACATTTGGTGTAGAAGTTGGAGACAGTAATATTGTGAGGGAATCACTGAACACATTTAAAGATAGGTTTCTCTTGCTTTGTTGATATATTTAATTTATCTATGAAAAACTAGCCAGACTATTTTGATAGTTTCATGAAATGTTTAATGGTACTTGCCAGTAATTTCTGCCAAAAATATTTTTTTTATTGCTAGGAAGCAAGTTTACTCTTGCTGTATTTTGAAATGAGAGAAAAGTTAACCATGTAAAACAGTAAGGCATCATTAATATCAGGCCATCATTTATCCTGAGAAAGGAGATAAAACGAGTTTTCAGTCTCCTAAATTAATGATAGCTGTTACAGTCAATGATTCCTGTCTATGGACAAGAAGTTGAGAAGGTTTGTGGTAACCAGCAGTGAAGTAAAACAACGGTTAACCCAAACTCTCCATTCTAATGAGGCATTAAACCAGGTTTGTTTCTATTACACTAATTTCAAACAGTGGGACTGATAGACTATATTTTAAAAAGTACAAAAGGGATTTGCATAAATAGACTTAAGTATTCTAAATCTCCTGTAGTTTAGTGATCCAAATACATGGTTTTCAATAAAATCTACAATGCATACATACATATACACAAAGAGACATGGATATAATATAGGGAAATATGATTAGAAGGATAGAATGAAAGCAGAAATATATAACACATTTCTTCATACTGATAAAAGGAACAAATACTCTTCTAGTCATTGTTAATACTTTGTAATATATTATGAAATTTTATAAGTGCTATTAACATTTAATATTAACCAATCTCTGTTTTAAATATAACTAAATACTTTCATTCTCTCCCACCAATCAAAGAATATTTTCTTCTTGCTCTCTAGACTACTTCTGTTTACATTTCTTATTGCTGAGGTCTGCAAGCTATTTACATATTTTGTATTCCAATTTTTAGATATGTTGTTTGAAGTGACTATTTTGCATACTGAGGCATGCCTTACATTCTTGATTAAAAATTTCTTTTGCAGAACAAACCTTTATTGTTGTCCAAATTCACCTTTAAAATACATCCTGTATTCTTGTAACTATTTGCCTATCTTTTGTGTCAAACCTAAGAGATGAAGGCAGAGTTTTTCTGCTATAATTTTGATGTGTCTTTTTCCTTCCCAGTCTCAGTTGGTATTACCTTGTGTATTGGATGCTCCACTCTTATGGAAGACTCACTTAGATTTGTACATTTTTAGTGACTTAACCCTTTTATGACTTTCAGTTCTGCCTATTTTCTCTGCTGTTAAAGAAACATGGACATGACTGTAGGCGTTTCTTTGGTACATACTTATACAGCATTTTACTTTCTGTGATTTAAATTTTAATATGTTCATGTAATTATATTAATGAGAGATTTCTTATAGACAGTGTATAATTCAGGTTTAATTTTAAATTCATTTTGGTCACAATTATTGTATTTTACTGAATATTTTTGATCAGTCAGATGGCACAGTATTTGTCTAAAATTGTACTATTTGTTTCTGTTTGTGTCATCTGTAGTTATTAATTAGTCCTCCTTTCCATTTGGATTATTTGCATAATGGATAATACTCTTTTTATCTACTAGCATTTGGGGTGTATTTACTTATATAGAATTGTCATGGTGGCTATGGAGATACACAATTTTTTTCATGGTATTTAATGTACATCAATATGTCCACTGAAATTATCACCATTTATCTTCATCTATATTATAGTTGTCATATGCCACATGCATTTCATATTCATTAATTAAATGTTATTTTTTGTTTTGACCCATAATTTATTTTTGAAAATAGTGGTTATTTAACATGTTACATGTCTTAAAAGTCTCCACATTTCATTTGGTTTTACTTCTCTTCCAAGTTTCTGTTATAATTTTTCTGCTATCTGACATACTTTCATTGACATGTTTGTTTTTTAAAGAATCCATCTGCTGGTAACAAATTCTCATGGTTCCCTGAAAGATATTTTCACTAGATATATTATTCTGGGTCAACAGTTGTTTTCTCTCATTGCCAGCAATCCTGGCTCAGGGCTTTCTTGCTACAGCCATTTCCGAGGATATATCCATAGTCATCTGAACTCCTGATCCGTTATATATAATGTGCCATTTTCAAGGGTTGCTGTCAAGAGGTTTTACCCCAGTCTGGTTTTTAGACATTTGGATATAATACATCAAAGCATATGTTTCTCTGTGTTTATCCCATTTATCTTTTACTAAGCCTCTTAAATCTGTATGTATATATCTTTACCATATTTAGGGATTTTTGAGGTGTTTCAACATTCTCTCTCCCTCTCTCTCTCTCTCTCTCTCTCTCTCTCTCTCTCTCTCTCTCTCTCTCCCTCTCTCTCTCTCTTTATTAAAATGATTAATATGTTGGTCTTCAAGTACTATGTACAGGGACCTGCTATGGTCTGCATTTTCTTCAAAGATTTATTTTAATTTTTATGTGTAAAAGTGGTTTGCCTGCACGTATGGTTATGTACCACCTTTCTGTTTGTCAGACAATTTTTAGAATGCAGAAGTGAGTTTTAGATTCCCTGGAAGTGGTATTATAGACATGTGTTTAGCTACACTGGGGTACTGGGAATCAAACATGTGTCCTATGCAAAAGCAACAAGTGCTCTTAACTGTTAAGCCCTTTCTTCAGCCTCATGCATTTTTATTTATAAGTATGGTTCTCCTACATTTTCATATTTCTCTCTTTTGTTCATGGATAATCATTCCTTTCTGCTACCAAAGTCATTATGAGCATTTAAAAATATTATTTCATTTAGTTAATAGTGTTTTTACTTGTGAAAGTTCTATTTGTTTGTTAAGAAAGAACATCAGCAGAAAGTCATTATGCATCCATTGCTTTGTATTTTATAAATAGATGTGTGCCAATGTTTACTAAATTTTTTATGAAGACTTATAGCTTTGAACATCAGGTAATATCCTACAGTGCATGGAAAGCTACATTCTGATAAGCATCATGTAGACCACATAGTTTAGCGAATATGTGGTAGAGACAATGAATGATTTTATCCATTAATATTATACTTTGTATTCTAGTTATCATACTTTATTGCTGAAGAAATAAATAATCTGAATCTCAGAAATGTATTGTTTCCCAAATGTATACATTTAGAATTTAGTAAAAATAGTACCTAAATTCAGATCAAGAAAGCAAAGTGGTGAAGAAATGGAAAACAAAAAATTAGATAACTTTTGATGCTGGAGTCATGGTTAGTAGCCAGAAGTAGTCAGAACACCCAGATGTGGTGATATATCGTTTGTGATTTATGAAAGCTTGTCTGAGGGTACAGAAAGCAAAGCCAGCCACAAGCCATAGAGGCAGGCAATGGAGATACCCACCTTTACTCCCAGCAGCCATATTGGCTAGCCATAGAGCCAGGCAGTAGTGGCACACTCCTTTAATCACAGAACTCAAGAGACAAGCAGAGAGATATCTGTTAGTTCAAGGCCACACTGAACTACAAAACAATTGGTCCAATCCTAAAAAGAAATAGCTCATACAATGGCGATCTCAGCACTTGGGATAACACACCTTGAATCCCAGCACTAGAGAGGTATAAAAGCGAGAACCAAAGGGTCTCATGGGAGATATATTCCCCAGCCATGCTGAGAACAGGACAGACTTTTCTGCCCAAGGTAGAGCTGCCCAGGTAGCTGGCTGATTTGCTTCTCTGATCATCAGTTTGAAGCTTGAACCTCAATATCTGTCTCTGGGTCTTTTATTTATCATGTTACGCCAAGGTTCCTGACACTCATAGCAGGCAGCTCATAACTTTCTGTAACCTGAGTTCCAATGAATTTGATGTGTTTTATACCTACATGGGCTACATGAACACTTTCACACATGTGACATATACCACACACACACACACACACACACACACACACACACACACACACACACACCCATTTCCATACATTATATACTGGTCATAGTTTTCCTTTCCCTAAACCCTCTCAGGTCCACCCCATTTCCCTTTTTTATTTTATGCAATATATTCTGATTACAGTTTACCCTCTCCCAATTTCTCCCAGACCCTCCCCACTTCCTCATCCACTCAAATCCCTGTCTTTTCTTTTTCTCTCTCTTCAGGAAATAAACAAGCAAACAAAATTTTTTAAAAAATAATAAAAAAGAAAATACACAGGCAAAACCTATAAAAACATAAAAATCAGCAGGATAAAAGAAAAATGCCTGAACAAGACAACACAAGACAAGATGTCCATAAAAAATTTTAAGATAAGTAACTCTATATAAAAATGTTTTATAAAGTATATATGTGCATATGAGTATAATGAGTTTATGAATATGAGTTTAAAGAAAGGAAAAATTTATCTTTTATAACTGTGAGATGTTAATGCTATTTTGCAAGTTATATTGAATACAGTTAACTCATCTTTAACTGGAGTTACCATGCAATTTTGCTGTTAAACCTACATAGTTGATTATAGCTTTATTGATAATCTCATATAATTATGGCTTTTCACATAATAGTGTTGTTTCAGCATCTGTATGTGTTCTTGTGCTTTTTTTGCGGGGGGAGGGGTGATCTTTTTTTTCCTGTTTGTTTTTCCCTGTTCTGGTTTGTTTAATGTCATCTTATCATTATTCTTGTTTTCTTTTGTTTTCTAAAGAAGAAAGGGTGTGGATTTTGGTAGGTGGTCAATTAGGAAGGTCTAAGAAGAATAGTGGGAGGGTATATCTTAACCAGAATATGTTGTATAAAAGAAAATGTATTTACAATTAAAAAATAAAAAATAATAACAGAATCACTAGTGAATAATCTGATGAAAATGATATTAGAGAATGTGTTATCTGCCATACCTGTATCAAGAGACTTCCACTTTTATTACAGACCTATGCAAGGTCCCAAAAACTAGTAGTATTATATATTTCAAGCTATTAACAAAACCCCTGGTATGTAATTCAAACTTGAGGCATTATTTAAAGTTTATTATGTTTCTTTCTTTTTCTTTTTTATCTTCCTGAGATGGGGCTTACACATTCCAGGCTGTTGTAACCTAGGATGGTTTTCAACTTCTGATCCTCCCGTCTCTACCTGTCGAGTGCTAGGATTAAAGATGAGGCCCACCAATGGCAGTTTATGTGATGCTCAGTGTTGCACACAGGTTGTCTGTATGCCAGACTGTACTCAACCAGCTGAGTAATATCTCTATCTACATTTAAACCACGTTTTAGTGGATATTGGCCTCACCTAGCTCTTTGGTTACCTATACAATAAGAACTATTTACAATATGTCCAAGCAAACATAGTTATAGTTCAAATAAATACTTTTGATTGATTAGGATGATCAAGAAATTCTATGTATTTTAGAGCCAGTTAAGAAAAATGTGCGCAGTCAAAGCATTTTCACTAAAGTAAGGAAGACAAGGAGCTTCACTTTTCTTACTCCAGTTTAGCACAGTACTTTAACTTTTATCTGGAGTGGTAAGGCAAGTGGAGAAGATAAAGAAATACAAATAGGAAAAGAAGTAAGAATACCCTTACTTGAAGATAATATGGTTCTATGCCTAAAAGACCCCAAAGACTTCATCAGAATACGCCTAAGGCAATGGAACAGAATACAAAATCAGCAAAACAGGCTTGCGGAGATGGTTCAGAGACTTACAATATTTGCTGCTATTGCAAAGGATCCAGTTTGGTTCACAGCACAAACACAGCAGCTCATAACCACCCCTCATTCCAGTGTTAGGGCACCCACTTCCCTCTTTTTGGCCACCTCAGGCTCCAGGCACACACATATAATACTCACACAAGCATGCAGACAACCACTTAGCCACATTAAAAAACCATTAGCTTTGAAAGTGATGAGTTTCAGTGGCATTTTCTTAATAACTTGCTTTACCTTTGTAATCACCCTTTGCAATTTCCCATATGCACTGCCTCTTTCCTGCTCAACATCTTTCTCGATAGAGTGAACATTTTGCATGTAATCCATTACTGTCTTTCATCCCGTGTGATGTCTCTCTATCTCCTCTCAGGGTCCCTTTTGTGCTTTCATGAACTACCCCACTACGGAAATACACACATATGAAAACAAAAGAGTAGATATTTCTGAATATTGCTAGTTTCGATTTTTTAAAAACAATCCCCAGTATCTTTAAATTTCATTTCCATGATTATGACATTGAGACTTAAACACATTTAGTGGCCACTTTTTATTCTTTTGTGGGATGTGTTCATTTTGTTAACCCATTTGTTTACTGACAGATGTTGCTTCACATGTAAATTCTCATAAATGGCGATGAATGGGGTAAACTCTTGAGAATTAGAAAAGAGACCTAGGGAAGGTAAAAACTGGTGATTAGGAATGACTGGTAAAAGCCAAAAAGAACATGGCACCGAGTTCAAAGAGGGTATCATGGGTACGTGGGGGAGGTATGACAGTCAAGGAGAGGTTGCCCTAACACATTTTGTTTGAAAATGTCACAATGATATCTAAAGTCATATATCCTAACTTGAAAACATGGAGCCTACCTCTGAAAGTTGTCCTCTGACTTCTGCTTACATGTCATGGAACATGCGTGCACACGTACACAAACACACACACACACACACACACACACACACACCAAATACAAAAGAAAAGAAACAGATAAACACAAAAACAGAAACCCTTCTTCTGTGACATCCACTGTTTCTTTTAATTGGCTCTGCTCTCAACTATCAATTTATGCTTTGATCAATAAGGACAGCTTCTTAGCTTGTGTTTGTTACATGGCTGTTAAATTCCAGCCATTAGATGATAAAATGTTATATACCCCATTCTTCATGAATAATAATTTGTTTTCAGAGACAAATGTAAATTTTAAAAAGTCTTGATTTTTATAATTAATTTTTTTTCTAGTGGAATAGATGGTATGTTTTGTTTTTTGTTTGTTTGTTTGTTTGTTTTGTTTGTTTGTTTTGTCTGGGGTGGGAAGTGGGAATGTCCTCCATGAAGAAATAGCCAGAAGTCAGACTATAAAGTATAGAGGGGGAAAAAAAGGACCTAAAAAATGTGAATTTGCAATTGGTCAAGCAAGTCAGAAATGAATTACAGTGTGGGATAAAAATACCAGAATCAGTGCATAAACTAATGTCTTATAAAGTACAAAAGGAGAAATAAGGTGTGTGTTGAAGGAGCAGCAGCTGTTGCAAAGGCAGTGTTGAATGGAAGGGGAAGGGATGCCACATGAAAAGGTAACATCTGTTTCTCTGAATTCTTAAACATTCTTTTTTTATTGTGCTCTTGCTGATATGAATTATTACTTTTTATGTAACTGGTTATCTTTTTGTATAATATGAAAAGGAAAGCTATTCAGAGCCAAACAATACAAAAATGTCAGATAAATGTCTGACATTTATATTAATTAAATGCCACTATTTAAAATATTCTTTATATTTTCAAAAGGGCTATCGTTCCTTTGGGTGCTAAAAATTTACAATGCTTCTCCTTAGAAATATCAATTAAGTGCATAACTTTAACATCTTCACAGACAGCTACTAATTTAGGCATCTCAGCCACTTAGCTTTTCAGCCATAAATACAAAGAGAAAACAGTCAGTGTCCTGTGGATGATTCTGTTGTAAAATGTTGACTTACTGTTTTAGAAGAATACTCTAATGTTTAACATTTTTTCTGAAGAGCTAGATGAATCAGATTTATAAACACATCAGTTTTGGAATCTTCTGTTTTGAAAGGCTTATTTTATCATAATATTGAACACTTGTTAGTTATTTGCCTTTCAAAATTATCAAAATAAAGAAAAAAATCACATGGAGGTAGGTGTCTTTATGTAATAGCATTATATTGTGATTAGAATCTGAAATCATAGGGGTAATGTTTAGGTAAAGAATTGTCATTAAAGCACAAGCGTTATTTCCAGAAGGAATTTTGCAGGGAGTGTAGAGTTGTTTCAAAGTGCTCTCACAGAAGGTAAAGGCTGTCACTGATACCCAGCAGGCTCCTTGTGTCAGTTCTTCTGTGGCAGGTTTGCAAACACCCCAGCTGTTTCTTCTCCTATCACAGAAACCTCAGTTGAGTTATGGGGATGAATGGAGCAGCCCTATTAGAAACACCCTCGTCCCTCCTCATATGTGATCTGCCCTGACAAGAAAACTGCTTGCATATCTTACAGTATCATACACTTTCATCTGATATTCTATACTTCTATATTTGGTTAAATTGTAGTTTTTGAAAGAATATTTTCCCACTCAGTACAGTGAGAAACTACTATGAATGAGAATCCTATGTTAATAATATCTTTTCCTAAAAATATAGTCCTACCATATCCTGCAAACATAATCATTTAAATGAAAACTATATGTCATCGGGCTGAGAAGATGTTTCACACCTCAGTGTAGAGCAATGACTATTCGTTTCCTTGGTGTACCTTGCAGTGTTTTCTAGAGGGAAAGAACTGACTGAATAATACATATTAGAATGGAAGTATTCAATTTTCTTACGATCCAACAATGACTCTTTACTCTACAAAGCTGGAGAACTAATGTCTGCTTAGCCTACTGGTTTGATGTCACAACAGTCCCAAAGTGAAGCAAAAGCCTGGATGACTCCAGGAAAGCCACTGGTCATCAGTCTATGTTAGAAGTTTGAAGTATCTGGGTTCTGGTGTCCTCAAAGATGATGGCATCCGCAGCAACAGCCCCAACAACATAGATGTATTAGTATACACAAGCACAAGCAAGTGGGAAAAAAAGTGAAAGCCTTTCTTTGGACCTCTTCTCATCAGAGCATGTCTCCATCTCTGCAGGAGAACCTTGCCAGGAAGATCTTTACAGACCTACCCAGAGGTGTGTCTATTAGTTGATTTCAGACCCAGTCAATTTGACAGCCAAACTTTATCTCTTTACAGACCTACCCAGAGGTGTGTCTATTAGTTGATTTCAGACCCAGTCAATTTGACAGCCAGACTTTATTGTTACATTGGGAACAGGTGGTTTGAAAACTAGAAAAAAATACTTACTTTTAAATGAACTGTATCTATTTTATTAATCAGGCCTTTAGCAATTTAAAAACTTAAATATAGTGACAAATTTTTACACATTCTATCTCTCCCTCTCATATTTGCCTTAGTGTGCCATTCAGATGAATGTGAACTTCAAATAAATAATGTGTTGCTCAGGCTGTAGAAAACTATATTGGGGGTACTTTATGAGGTTTATAATAGGACCAATCTACTTTCATGCTGTAAGGAACTGTTGTTAAAACATGGTGTATGGTTTTCCTGTGTTTTTCTTCTTCAATTGACAGATGATATGCATCTATTTTTGTTTGTCAAGATGGGGTTTCTCTTTGTAGTCTTGTTGTTCTAGAACTCACTCTATAGACCAGTATGATGATATCTTTTTGTACAAAGCCTGTCTGGGGGACCAGGATGATCTTGAACTCACAGAGATCTGCCTGCTTTTGCCCCCTGAGTGTTGGGATTAAAGGCATGGACCAAGGCTCTGAATCTTAAGAATAAAAATTTGACATGTTA
Source organism: Cricetiscus sungorus (assembly GCA_030556225.1). Taxonomy (NCBI): domain Eukaryota; kingdom Metazoa; phylum Chordata; class Mammalia; order Rodentia; family Cricetidae; genus Cricetiscus; species Cricetiscus sungorus. Next base: position 1,395,295 of record JANBXA010000180.1, on the reverse strand, counting down.
GCTAATAACTTAGTAATTTTTTCCAAACACAACTAACTTGAGTGTATCTTGGATGCTGCTGTTCTGTGTGAAGTTGACCTTTCAAATAAGACAAATACTTGGTTAATGTGGCCATCTACAGAGCATTTTATATGTGAATGTATGTGTCTACCAGTTCAATAAAAATTACTATTTCCTCATAAAAACTTTCTTCTAAAACTCTGAAATATGTAGTAATATTTTGCCTTCTGCTCTTCCTACCATCAGTCCTAGATGTTAAAATCTATTAATTTTTCTTGGTATCTTTAATTTTATCATTGTGTATTTGGGATTAGATTGTATTTTTTTCTCCACTAAGCATTATGCCCTTGTAATCCAGCAAAGGTGGTGAACATTTGAATATGTTTTCTTTTTAAAAATATTCATAATATGTGCTATTATTTATTGCTATAGTGTGATTAATTGTTTACCTAATATAGGAAATTTTTATAACTTTATGACGTCTATAAACATTTATGCTCAAGGTTTTTCTTAATTCCTTTTTCTTGAAAGTTGATTTTTTTTCATACTATATTCTGATGATTGGTTTTTCCTCCTCAAACTCTTCCAAGATCCTCCCCACACTCTCTCCAGACAAAAATGTTTGTTTCTCATAATAAACAATAGGTTTTATATCTTTTACTCCCCCCTCACACACAATTTTAGAATAAATGTTTCAAGTATTTTCCCTATATCACTGAGGCCTACATTAAGCAATAATGCAGTTTTTGTTTCAGCTTCAACTATAAGTTAAAAAGTTAGAAGGCAAAGAGATAGTACTGTAGTGGTTCTTAGACCCTGGAAAAGAATTTGTAATGGGTATATAAAGAAAGGATATGGCGTGCATATGGGTGCATCTGGACCAGAGGAAAATGCTGATGTCCTATAGTACAGTAGAGTAATGATGGCTGATAAGAGTCACATATATTTGAAATATATACTACTGCTAGATAGACCATATACCCAGGGCAAGCAGGCCATACTAAGCAGACTAGGTAAGTTATTGAGAGATAGATAGATAGATAGATAGATAGATAGATAGATAGATAGATAGATGGATAGATAACATGAATTTGGAAATGGGGTTGGAGAGGAGGGCTCCAGCAGAGTCAGAGGAGGGAAGTATCAGGTGGCTATGATCTAAACAAACTGTTTTTATTTGTGAAATTGCCAAAGAATAAATACACTTGCAAGTGTTTGAAAGGATTTTGTGCATTCTAAATACAAAGAAGTATCTTAGGCAACAGGTGTACTAACTATCCCAATTTTATCATTATATTGTATATGTAAATTTAAATATCATGTGAATTGAAATAGTGCATTGTTTGATCCCCATAAATATGCATAATTGCTATGTGCCATTCAAGTTTTAAATGTAAGCTGGATAGTGGTGGCACACACCTTTGGTTTCAGCACTCAGGAAACAGAGGCAAGCTGGTCTCTGTGTGTTCAAGGCGAGCCTTGTCTACAGAGCAATTTCCAGAACAGGCTCCAAAGCTACACAGAGAAACCCTGTTTTGAAAAACAAAAACAAACAAACAAACAAACAAAAAGTTTTAAATGTATTTTTAAGGGGAAAAGCTGTTGTATTTAAGGTGTTCTTGCTCTTTCTTTTGACACCCTCCCCCCAAGGAGTTCCAAGTTCCTTGTATCACTTTGTGTTTCAACCAATTCCTCATCATTCCTTAATAGCAGATCTGCCTGTGTTTTTTCATATGAAAATTCCTCAATTTTCTCTTCATCACTGAGGGAAATTTTAGATGGATGTAGAAAATCAGAGTATATAGGACTATGTGTTTAATTCTCATAATAAATTTAAAATAAAAGGTAATGATGTGTTTATATATATGTATATGTGTGTGCATGTGCATATGAGTGTTATAATAGTAATAATCAAAAAAATAAAAAGAGACTATTTACTTGAGAGTGGAAGGGGATGTATAGGTTAGAAGGGAGAATAGCTGGAAGGGGCTAGAAAGTAAGAGAAAGTGATATGATTCTATTTGAATTAAAATATGTTGAAATTAATAAAAAATAAACAATAGAATTCTTAAGTAATTGTCTTTCTTTTGAGATTTGAAAAAATGTTATTTCCAGAGGGCCTTCACAGTTGCTGATGAGAAATCTATCACCATTCTTTTTCTTCCTCAACTGCTTGCATATAGGCAATTTTGCTGGGTCAAGGAAGAAGCAAGTGTAGGGCACATGAACTAGTCAAAGATGGTACTGAGGGGAAGTCAAGAGGGCAAGTTCTGAGTTCTTAAAAAAAAAAAAAAAAAAAAAAAGACGATCGGTTGCCTAGATCGAACCAGATGAGGCCACTGCTTGAAGAGCTTATGATCACTAGGTAAAGCAAAAAGGGCGCCTAGGCATGTGATAGATTGACCTTTAAAAACCATTGGCTTACTGTTTTCCCTGCTATGTATTTTTTCCTTTAAAAAGTGCCTGCTATGGTAAGCAAATATAACTCAGGTGTAACAAAAAGTACCCATATCCTTTCTCTGTACAATGCCGATTACAATTATGCAAAGGCTTTGTACCGTTTCTGTAAGTCTCTTGGGATCCTGTGTAGAAGCTGTTCTCATCAAACACCAACAGTTCAGTCCATTCTCTGGTACGAGCTACAAATTCTATTTTATACTCTACTTAACAATTTAAATAAACTGAAGTATTTCTTTTTTAAAAAATACCTGCTATGGGACAATGAACAAGTTCCTGCTTTACTAGATTCCCTGCTGCATCTGATTGTCTCCAGGCATCTTAGCTGGCACAGCTCAGCTTTTCGTGGCTGGGCTAAGACCACAGCAGCAAGGAGAAAGAAGTTCAGACAGTATTGCTATAAATCTGGGAAACTGAAATGAATGACAAAGGGAAGGTGATTCCAGGTTATGCAGTTAGTAGCTTCCTTCTGTGAGAGAGATGGATTCAGTCCCAGCTTCTTCTGGAGCTGTTAACTACAGCTCAACTATGAAGGATGGATTATTTAGTAACTTCTGGCTCCCATTGTCAGGTATGGCCCTGTGAATTCTTATGTATATTGTCCTTTCAGATTTATGCATACAGAAATACTGAAGGGTTCCATGCTCAGGACTGACAACATGAGAAGCCTTGTGCAACCTCAGTAAAGTATAAGAAAGTCTTTGCTTCAGTGTTGATAGGAGTATAGACATAGATATTTGGCTGAACAAGTATCTCAGCTTAGACATCCTATTCCCATAAAGAGATTATACTGTCCAAGTCCTTGATGTTATCTTGACTACTTTGGAAATTATCCAACACCACCTTTCAACACCACCTTTCCCACTGCAGATAAAAAAAAATCACAGAATTTCCAAGTAAGTCTCTTATATAAAGTGATGTTGTTTTTGCATGTAAGTTTCAGTCATTTCCCCAAATACTTTAAATCATCTTTATTTATATAATGCAGAGCAAATGTTAAATAAATCAGTGATATGCTCTATAGTTTAGAGAGTGAGAATAATGGCAAGAAAATAGTCTGTATGTGTTCAGAACTGCAGCAGTTCTGAACATGCAGGCTTTAATCCCTTGGCTACAGAACCCCTAGCTATAGCTCCAGAAGGTTGTACCTTGGAAATTCTTCCTTGGCTTTCAGTCCATGTTGTTGCCTGTCTTTCCACAGAGTTGTCATATTGCAATCATTGCCTGTTAGAGGGTAAATGAGTTCAAGTGGCCCTGGATCCTATCATTCTTCCTCTCTTCCAGTCTCTAAGGATTTATCTCCTTCCTGGGTCACACTGCTTCCCCTTAGAAAGAAAATATCTCATTCCATTCCCATCCTGAACAATTTGACCTTCATTTTTGTTTAGCTCCTCTTTGGTGAAAGGCTGGAAAATCATTCTTGTATTCATCCAACTATTACATAATAGTGATTCCAACCAAATAATTTAGTATTGTTTAAAAGATTATTTAGAAAACATTATTTCCTTGGAGTGTTGTATTTTAATAACTTTTAATTCTGTTTTAATTCCCCTTTAAATATTCAGAGTCCATGCTAAAGGACTTGTATGCATGATTACTCATCTGTCAAGGATTTTCTCCTGCTACACAGGAACTGTCCGCATAATCTATTGGAAAATGTTTTTCTCTTGAGGCTATTTTCACGATTGTACAACTGCCCAAAATTTATGATAGATGAACTTGTTATATCGTCGCCAGGGTGAACTTTGGAATGTGCTATTTTTAGGGATAACTTCACAAAATGGCAGCTATGATTGAATTATATTTTGGCCACAATTTTGACTTTTTTCACAAAGTCATTTGGCTGAGGAGAATCTCTTAAGTCTTCTTTCCATGTCATTATGGGACTGCAACATCTGACTGTCAGAGCCTGTCCTAGTCAGTGCCTTCAGTGTAGTAATTAACAGGTCTTCACTTCACACTCTAAAATGTCCAGAATAAATCAATAAATTACTAGCCAAAGTCATCACCCTTGAATGTTGAATGTGAAGCAGCCTCCTATTGGAATTTTAAGTGTTTTGTATGTGTGTAAAGGCTAGGTTGTTTATACGACAATGTTTGAATGTAACATGCTTTGAGAATCTTTTAGGGATCTGTTTGCCAGAAATTTCTGGGCTTGCTGCAAGTCTTTATCAACTATGTGTCCAGATGGTCAGTTCCTTGGTTGCCCAGAGACAGGAGATGAAGCTTGTTTTTGCATGAGCACAGCCTGTGGAAACAACTAGGGCAGGGAGTTTTCCCAAAGATTCCATGAACAGAATGTTACCAATTCTCAAATGCTCCAAACATTGGAAATGAATTAGGAGATTATTTTGTTCCATTTAAATATAATTTTCCCCACAATAATACCATTTGAGTGATGTACAGCACTCTTGGTGATACAGTAGGAAAGGTTAAAATGATTGTTTTCATCCTAGTTTAACATAGAGAAAAGTTGCTGGCTTGTATCTGATTAAGAGATGTGGCTGAATCCTTAATTAGATGTGAAATTGAAGGGCCCCATAGGTTTTATTCAAGTTTTATTACCTATAAACCATGAATATATATACCAAATCAGATTAGGTGGGAAGTCTGGTAAAATTTTCCAGAAAGGATTTGGAGTAAGAAGAAGAACTAAAGCTATTTGAAATATCCATGTTTTTCTTTTCCTTAATAAGGAAAATATTTTGAAATATTCAGTAAATACCCTCATGTGGGTTTTCAATCCCAGGGACTATATTCAAATTCTGAAGTCAAGGAATACAATAATGTTTTCTAGTCAATGTTTTAGTGTCTTGCATTTGTGTCATGATAATTGCAAAGGTTGTTTTGAAGAGTGAACATTTTACATCAATACATGCTATTGTCTAGAAAGTGATTCTGATTTAATATGAACTATACTGATAGCCACCTTTTGTTAGGAACATGCATTTGAGTTTAGCACTACTTTCTACCTTCAGATCTCTGTATTGACCGACAAGTCTGTCATTTTAATTATATGTAACACAATAAATGAAGGTTTGTAATTATTGTGAAACATATAGAACTAATTATCCATAAAATTAAATGTAGAATTATTGCAGTTTAATAAGGGTTAGGATAAACAAATAGGCCGAATAGATGTTTATTAAGGGAGAAACAACTCACAACACAGACAGATGAACACAGCAGTTGGAACTGGATGCTCCTCTTTCGTGTCCCCCCAGAAAGAGAGCATTCTCCGCCTCCTTCCGAGACCAAGTCCCACAGGTCACTTCAGCCCCTGGCTCCACCCCTCAATGGGTGTGGTCTGTGCCACAGAAGCAGACACAGTGAATATCCCCCTACATAGAATTTATATTTGTAATTAAGTATCATAGAGGAGATGATAATAGTAAATGATTTCCTTGTAGTACAGATATTTTTTCCACTTGTACTAGAACAAAAATTGTGTCTGATAATGTACATTTAACTCAGAGATGTATTTAAGGAAGGCAATTAGTGAACCCAGATAAAAGGAGATAACATTCTTCATTCTTGCCAGGTACATCTCATGAACTACTATGGGGACTTGAAAGAGTGCCAATTTGGGAGGCCATCTATGGAGCATCAGTTGATAGAGAGTGTGACAGAAAAGCTAGCAGTTGTTTTAGAATAGCCAGAGGTGATGGATGAGTTGAGGGAGGAAGAGAGTCTCAGCCCTATTCCATCCTTTTCAATACTGCAGTCACTCACTGTTGTTCCAAGGGCCCCAGAAGACACAGGCTTGCAGAATCCCCTGACCACAGCAGTTCCTTGTCATAGTCCACGGGGTTTCTTGTGTGGATTTTAGGAATTGTGCTAAGTCATTCCACAGCAGGCAGGCCAGTACCATGTCCAGGAGTAACTGGCCAACATAAAGCAAACTCCATTTGTGTGTTTGTGGAGGGAGCGAGGTGCTTTTTGTTTAATTTCGGAATGTCTTTGGCTTATTAGTCTTTTATTTGTTTGTATATTTGGTTAAGTGAGGGTTTTTGCTTGAGAGATAGAGATAAACAAAAAATCCAGGTGAGTACCAGAGTAGGAAGGATCTGGGAGGAGAGGAGGAAATACAGGAAAAGACAAAGACCATTTGAGGAATAGTATGGAAACCTAATACTGTAGAAAATTCCTAATATATGCACACGTATAAAGGAAATCTAAATGAAAGAGCCAAATAAAGAGGAGTACAGAGCCCCAGTTAGCCATCTCTGGTCACCAAATGAAGCCTCCAATACTGTGATTGAGTCATTATTGGCTAAAAGGCTCCCCATAGAAATCATCAAGCTGTTTCAAAGACTATAGGTTGCTCTTCACAAACTGAAGGCAAGGCTCCCTTGCTAAAAATAACACCTATCCAACTCACTGAACGTGGAGAAATAGAGCTGCTACCTTCATAGAACCTTTATCCCTGTGCTCTAGTGTCTTTGGTATAGGAAGGTACTCTTTAAGACATCCAAAGAGAAATGTAAACCCCCATCTTAGCCAGAAACCCTTTCATTTACAAGATATGCTCAGGGCAATGATGAAACAAAGCTTGTGGGAGTAACCAACCAATATATGATTTGGCTTAAGACTAACTGCAGAAGATGGAACCCATACTGGACATTGCCTCGGTGACCTTAGATCAGATAGCCTAGGGAACTAGGGTTAAACCAAATACTACTATTATATAAAGAAAACAGCAATAAAATGACTCCTAATATTTTGCTATATTCATGGATCAGTGTGTTCTGATCAGCCATTATCAGAGAGGCTGGAACAAATACATAGATCCAAAGCCAGACAGGATGCAATGAGTAAGAAAACTTGGAACACTCAGCTTTAAACTTGATATCATTCTCAAATCTGTCACCTTGGGGCTTAGGTAACCCTGAAAAAAAGGAAGGAGAAAAACAAAAAGTATAAGATACAGATGGGATGAGGACACCAAGAAAACAAGGTTTTCTTAACCAACATCATCAATACTCGCATAAACTCACAGAGACTCAGGTAGCATGCACAGGTCCTTTGTGTCTACATTATCCCATTTAGTGTTTTTAAGGGATTCCCAGTACACACATGAATGGCTCTTTGATTCGTATGCCTTCTTTTGGTCTCTTTTCCTTCTGTTTAGTTCAGTTTGTCCAATTCTGATGTATTGTTTTTGTTTTATCTTACTACATTTTATTTTATTATTGTCCCACAGAAACCTGTTCGTTTTCTAATATGAGACAGAAAGAAAATCGGTATTTATGGGAGAGTAGTTGGAGGGGAGGGAATTATGAGAATTAGAGGGATGGAAAACTGTAATCAGGGTATACTAAGTGAGAACAAATAATCTATTTTCGATACAAGATAAAAAGCAACCCATGGAATCCCATGGCCTCAGAGAGCAGAACTCTATTATAGCTGTTTTCACAGCACCTTTGAATCTGCTTTGAGGAGATCTCAGGCTCCCTATGTAGCATATGAACATGTAAGCCCTGTAGCATATCACGAGATGCCCTAGCTATCTCTATGAACATAGTAGGCACAATATAGTTAAGCAATATGAAAGCAGAATTGCTCACAAAACTTCAGGATAATTACTCTGTATTTTCATTTTCTTTTGAAATTTTGCAACTTTAACTCCATGTCTCAGTCCAGCACTTAAAGTATGATTAATTATCTTTACACAGAATGTTTGTTCCAATTTGTTGTTGCTGTTAAACCATTGCAAACACAAGCAGTTAGAAATAATTTGAAGAATTTTATGTAATTATTAAAGTATCTGGAGAATGAGTTTTTGTGGTTAGTTGATACTTGTAGACTTTTGAAAATATCTGGTCTCCTGGTACCAAAAACAAAGAATCTTGACTAATGGCACTGTAGCTTCTCACCCTCTCTAAAAATGTATGTTATTGATAGTTGTTATTATTCTACTTCCATTTTATGTTAATTTCCATGTCATATTGGTAGCTATAATGTCTTCATACTTTGTATATGTGTTTATTTTAAAGTAGAAAACAAATTAAATACCATGTTAGTGATGGACCACATTGTGCACCAACATTGTCCCCTATCATTACTACTTGGATTACCCAAATCTAACTAAAAATATCCCTCTTCTGAAACACACTCAAATGGCCTTACTCAAAAATCATGTGTTAAAGAGATTTGTAGTTGCAGCATGGTTTTCTTGTGTTACTTTGTATGTTTCCTATAGTTTCAAATTGTGACTTTCTTATTTGTATATTTATGTTCACTCTTGGTATAAAATGTATAATCTTTTATAGTTTCTTTAGCCAAATTTTATTTATTTATAACTTCAGATACTTGTATCATTATTTTTCTTGCTTAGAAATCCTATTTCAAAAATAAAAGGATAGGTTCTATCCTTGTATGTCTTCCGACCTGGAACATTTCATCATTTTGTTCTTTCGTCTGTAACATTGTATCATTTTTACCTTTGTTTCTTCTAAATTATTCTAGAGTATACCTGAAATTATTTTTGCAAGAGTTACATTAAAATTCCTATACTTTTGGACATTCCTTTATCATTTTTTTCAGAGTGTAGGATGCTTGATTTACACTCAGCTTTCATTGGAATTATTAGGTAACTTGACCACTCTTAATGATTATTGTAATAGCCTTAAACATCCTGAGCCTGTGAGTAGTTCTATCTAGGTTTTCATTGTCTTCATTGGCCATATTTTAGTATTTGATGATGATATATTTTTGTAATTTAAGAAAAGAGGCTCAAGAAAGACACCATTTGACAAAAGAGATTTTTTTTTTTGCTTTTAATTAGGGAAAGGGATCATAAAATGGGGAAAGGGCATCTATTCCTCCAGGGTGAGTTTGCTTCTTTTTGTTCTAAGGTTTTCAGTTGTGCTGTTAATTAATTCTCTAATGTGACTATTCTCCATTTTCTTCATAGGGGCACTTAGTACAATGAACTTTCTTAGTAGCGCTGCTTTCAAAGTGTCCCATAAGTTCAGGTATGTTGTGTCTTCATTCTCATTGAATTCTAGGAATTTAATTTCTTTCTTTATTTCTTCCTTGACTCAGATATGGTACAAGAGCTCATTGTTAAGTTTTCATGAGTTTGTAGGGTTTCTGTGATTTGTGTTGCTGTCGAATCTCAACTTTAAAGCATGGTGGTCTCATAAGATAGAGGGGACTATTTCAATTTCTTTGTATCTATTGAAGTTTGTTATGTTGCCTAGTATGTGGTTGACTTTAGATAAGGTTCCATGTGGAGCTGAAAAAGAGGTATATTCTTTTGTGTTTGGATGGAATGTTCTATAGATGTCTGTTAAGCCCAATTGAGACAGAGCTTCTGTTAGTTCTTTTATTTCTTTGTTAAGTTTCTGTCTGGTGGTCAAGTCTACTGTTGAGAGTGGGGTGTTAAGTCTCCTACTATGAGTGTGGGAGATTTAATATGAGATTTGAGTTTTAATAGTGTTTCTTTTAAAAGTGTGGGTGCCTTTGTATTTGAGGTATAGATGTTCAGAATTGAGAATTTGTAATGATGAATTTCTCTTGTGATGAATATAAAATGACCTTCCTCATGTCTTTTGATTGATTTTGGTTTGAAGTCTAACTTGTTAGACATCAGGTTAGCAATTTGAGGGCTGAAATCAATAAAGTAGAAACCAGGAAAACAATACAAAAAAAATCAATGTAACAAAGAGTTGGTTTTTGAGAAAATCAAAAGATAGACAAACCTTTATCCAAACTAACCAAAAAGAGAGAGAACATGCAAATTAACAAAATTAGAAATGAAAAGGGGATGTAACAATGGACACTGATGAAATCCTGACAATTTTCAGGTCATACTTTGAAAATCTGTACTCCACAAAATTTGAAAATTCAAAGAAAATGGTCAAATTTCTGGATAACTATTACATACCAAAATTAAATCAAGAACACATAAGCACCTTAAATAGGCCTATAACCCCTAAAGAAATAGAAACAGTCATCAAAAGCCTCCCACCCTGCCTCCTCCCCCCCAAAAAAGCTCAGGGCCAGATGGCTTCAGTGCAGAATTCTACACGAAATTTAAGGAAGCGCTAATACCAATACTCCTCAAATTGTTCTATACAATAGAAGCAGAAGGTTAATTACCAAACTCTTTTTACGAGGCCACAATTACCTTGGTACCCAAGCCACACAAAGGCACATCTAAGAAAGAAAACTACAGACCAGTATCTCTCATGAACATTGATGCAAAAGTACTCAATAAAATAATGACAAATTGAATCCAAGAACACATCAGAGAAATCATCCACCATGACCAAGTAGGCTTCATCCCTGGGTTGCAGGGATGGGTTAACATTCAAAAATCTATCAATGTGATCCACAATATAAACAAACTGAAAAAGAAAAATCACATGATCATCTCACTAGGTGCTAAAAAGGCCTTTGACAAAATTCAACACCCTTGCATGATAAAGGTCTTTGAGAGATCAGAGATAACAGGGACATACCTAAACATAATAAGAGCAATATACAGTAAACCAACATCAAACTGAATGGAGAGAAGCTTAAGGTGATTCCTCTAAAATCAGTAACAAGACAAGGCTGCCCTCTCTCTCCACATCTCTTCAATATTGTACTTGCAGTTCTAGCTAAAGCAATAAGACATCAAAAGGATATCAAGGAAATACAAATTGGAAAAGAAGAAGTAAAATTGTCACTATTTGCAGATGATATGATAGTTTACATAAGAAACCTGAAAACTCAACCAGGAGACTCCTACACCTGATAGACACCTTCAGCAAGCATGCAGGATACAAGATAAACTCAAAAAAAAATCAGCAGCCCTGCTATATACAGATTAAAAGGGGGCTGAGAAAGAAATCAGAGAAACATCACCCTTCACAATAGCCACAAACAACATAAAGTATCTTGGGGTAACACTTACCAAATAAGTGAAAGACCTATATAGCTAGAACTTCGCATCTTTAAAGAAAGAAATAAAAGAAGATACCAGAAAATTGTAAAGATAGGTAGGATAAACATAGTAAAAATGGCAATCTTGCCAAAGCAATCTACAGATTCAATGCAATCCCCATCAGAATCCCAGCACAATTCTTTATTGTCTTTGAACAACAACTTTATATGAAAAAACAAAGACCCAGGATAGCCAAAACTACCATGTACAATAAAGGACCTCCAGGAGGCATCACCATCCCTGACTTCAAGCTCTACTAGAGAGCTATAGTCTTGAAAACAGCTTGGTATTGGCACAAAAATAAACAGGTAGACCAATGGAATTAAATCAAAAATCCTGATATTAACCCACACACCTACAAACACCTGATTTTTGACAAAACAGCTAAAAGTATACAATGGGAGGAGGAAAGCATCTTCAATAAGTGGTGCTGGCACAAATAGATGATGGTGTATAGAAGACTGCAGATAGGCCCATGTCTATCACCATGCACAAAACTCAAGTCCAAATGGATCAAAGACCTCAACATAAATCCAGCCACACTGAACTTCTTAGATGAGAAAGTAGGATGTAACCTTGAAGAAATTGGTACAGGAGACCACTTCCTGAACATAATTCCAGTAGCACAGCCACTGAGATCGACGATTAATAAATGGAATCTCCTCATACTGAGAAGCTTCTGTAAGACAAAGGACACAGTTGATAAGACTAAATGGCAGCCCACAGACTGGGATAAGATCTTCACCAATCCTACATCTGACACGCTGATCTCCAAAATATACAAAGAACTCAAGAAACTAGTCACTGAAACACCAAATAACCCTATAATGAGGTACAGAACTGAAGAGAGAATTCTCATTAGAGAAAATCAAAATGGCTGAAAGACACTTAAGAAAGTGCTCAACATACTAAGCTATCAGGGAAATGCAAATCAAAACAACTCTGAGATACCATCCTACTCCTGCCAGAATGGCTAAAATTAGAAACACCAATGACAACTTATGCTGGAGAGGATGTGAAGAAAGGGAACACCCCTCCACTGCTGTTGGGAATGTAAACTTGTACAGCCATTTTGGAGATCAGTATGGCACTTCCTCAGGAAAATGGGAATGAATCAGTCTACCACAGGAACTGGCAATTCAGCTCTTAAGCTTATACCTGAATGAGCCACATCCATGCAACAAGGACATGTGTTCAACTATGTTCATAGCAGTATTATATGTAATAGCAAGAAGCTGGAAACAATGTAGATGCCCCTCAACTGAAGAATGGATAACGAAGATGTGGCACATTTATACAATGGAATACTCCTCAGCGGGGGGAAAAAAAACAATGGAATCTTGAAATTTGCAGTCAAATGGATGGAAATTGAAGAAACCATCTTGAGTGAGGTAACCCAGTCACAAAAAGAGAAACATGATATGTACACACTCATATATGTATTTTAGACATAGAGTAAAAGATCACCAGCCTATAATTCACACCACCAGAGTAACTATGACACAAGGAGGAACCTAAGAGATTTATGTAAGGTCCCTCACAGAAGGGGTAAGGAACAACATCTCCTGAGCATTTTGGTAGTGGGGTGGCAGTGAGTGGAGAGGGAGCTAGAAGCAAGAGAATGGGAGGATAGAAAAGTATGTGGGACTAGGAAGATTGAGTCAGGGTAGGAATAGATGAGAGAAGAGAGAGAAAGAATGAGAGATACCATAATAGAGGGAGCCATTATAGATTTGAAGAGAAAACTGACTCTAGAGAAATGCCCAGAGATCTACAAGGATGACCCCACTAACAATTTGAGCAACAGTGGAAAGGGTATTTTAAATGATCTTCCCTGAAAATGAGATTGATGGCTATCTTGTCTACCATCATGGAACCCTCATCTAGTAGCTGATGGAAACATAAGCAAACACCCACAGGTAAACCCTGAGCTGAACTGGAATCCAGATGCAGAGAGGGAGGAGTGATAAGAAAATGGGGACAAGGTCAGGATACTGAAACCCACAGAGACAGCTGACCTGAACAAGGGAAGCTAATGGACCCCCAGAGTGATAGCTTGGAAACCAGCATTGGACCAACTCATACCCCTTGAACATGGGTCTCAGTTAAAAGGCCTCGGAAGTCTAAGGGACCTCTGACAGTGGAACCAGGATGTATCCTTGGTGCACCAAAGGACTTTGGGAGCATGTTCCCCATGGAGGGATACTCCCCTATCCTAGAGGCAGAAGGGAGGGCTTAGTGCCTACTCCAAATGACTTGATAGATTTTGCCTCCTGGAAGGCATTATCCTCCCTTTGTCCCTGTGGAGTGGGGGTGGGATGGGATGGGAGGGTAGTCGAGGAGGGGGGCAGAGGGAACTGGGATCGATATGTAAAATAAGAAAACATAATTTAAAAAACAAGAAAAAAGTAAAAAAATGTGGGGGAAGGGGAGAGGGAGACTGGCCTCTGGGTTCAGGAACAGCAGGAGATGAGAGGGAAGAGGAAGGAGAGGAAAAAAGAGGTGAGGAGAGGAGAGGAGAGGAGAGGAGAGGAGAGGAGAGGAGAGGAGAGGAGAGGAGAGGAGAGGAGAGGAGAGGAGAGGAGAGGAGAGGAGAAGTGGGAATAGACAGACAGAAGTCAAGAAAGAGAGAGATGGATGGGAGGTGGGCATGGCATTTTAAATAGGGAACATAGTGAATGTGCACAGATGGTGCTCTTAGGGTATATGCTGTCAGAACCCCAAGGACAGGCAAGTGCAGGTGCTTGAATGTTAACAGCTGCATCTATATGCTGTGGTTTGAATTTGAGACATTTAACTGTCTTGCTCTGTTGGTGGTACAGTCTTGGGAGGCTATGGATCTTTTGGGACTGCAGCCTGTCTGGCACAAATAAATCATTGGGGATGGGGCTTGAAGGTCATATCTGTTTCTGGTTCCTCTCCTAATTTCCTGCTTCCTGATTTGCCAAGATAAAAGCATAGCCCTCCTTAGCGGCCAACATTGCAGAAGTGAGTCATACAATCAACACATTACTTCAATTAGTTTGTTCTCAATCAGTTGCTGTGTAGAGTAAATGTGTAGTCTTTGCATGCAATTGTCTTCATGCTTTAAGTTGTTATTATTGTAAAATAAACTGTTACAGTTTGTTTAAACCTTATGTTTGTGCCAGACTCTAGCAGATTCATAAATTGCAAAGAGGAAGGGATGAAAAATCACTACAGAAATTTGTTACACAGAAAAGAACATTTAAAAGTAAGAAAAAAAGTTACAAAATAGCTAAAATGTGCTTTAAGAAGAATGAAGCTAAGTGATAGTTTATAAATATTGTTAATAATGACATTACATATAAACATTCAAAAATATACCAAAGTAAAGGAATAAAAGTACCAATTGGAGGTTGCCTCTAATGAACTTACCTCATCTTGTAGGACATTCATAGCTAAAAATTGAAAGCAGGGGAAAGGAAATGTCAAGCAAATAGAAAACAAAAGATAGCCAAATGAACTATTTAAGTTAATATAGAAGTTAAACGAAAATCTTTCATGAGACACTGGGAAGATCATGATATGGCATTAAATGGGTCATTCAATTCATCACAGAAACTGTAAGGAGATGGAATCTCTCTTTTTTGCTGTGCCCCTTGCTTTTGACAAAGTCACACATTTTTCAGATTAGTTGTCTTAATATGACTTGATTAGTTTTTCAGTGCTTTCAAATGTTTGGGCCTTTTATCAGGCACTGTTGTATGCAGCACTACTCAGGCTATTCTCAATAACTGAGAAACAATATTTTTGGTCAAAAGTTGAAGTAACTCTCAGTAAATGTGATAAGTTACTGAGAGATAACATTTATTATGATATCCTAGACAGAAAGGTTAAGGAAACAGCATATTAAACAAAGGCTGAATGTGAACTCCCAAAATCTATCCTTTTATTTAATTTTTGTTTTTATTTATTTTTTTTGAGGTGGGTTTCTCTGTGTAGCTTTGGAGCCTATCCTGTAACCTACTTTGCAGCCCAAGCTGGCCTTGAATTCACATCAGTCTTCTGGCCTCTGTCTCTTGAGTGCTGGGACTAATGGTGTGCGTCACTAACGTCCGGCCCAAAACCTAACTTTGAAAAGTTTGTATGAATAAGTATTCCCAGCATTAGTTTAAGTGGTAGTATTCTACCTGCTTATCTTCTAATGTCTGTCAGATCTGCATACGTTCTGTTTACTGTGTGACCTTTCCAGAGGAAAAGAAAGAAGACATCCATTCACCCAAGATGGAACAGCAATGATAGACCAAAGAATTGCTCCCAAGTCTAGCTTGGTGATCCATTGAGTTTCTTGAGGTTAATTTTAGGGTCATAGGTCGGGAGTATGGTTGATTAAAGCAACTTTGTCACCAAAACACTCATCCTCAATTGCATCCTTGGAACTCTCTGTACAACTTACATTCAGATTAACTGGTTAGTTTCTTTGTCCCAGTTATTGTTTACTACTTATATAACCATAGGAAGATCTTATCTATCTTTTAAATTTCTGAAGCTCTGAGGATTGTAAATTTTGCTAGCTTCTTGGATTTTGTTTTTAAAATGAGTATTTCATGTTTTAGGAAATAATTGTGCAGGATTTATGAACTACAATTTATTTAACCACATACCAATGCCATTTGGTTATTTCCAGGATCTAAATCATACTTTTGCTTCTTCATTAACATTTATTCCCAAGGATACACTACTGATTTCTACCATATCATTTGTAATCAAGCTTTTAACTAGGTTCAATTTTGTAAGGATGCTCAGGATCCTTAGATTTACAACAGAATCCTAACACCATATATAGATGGTACTGTGTAAGCATCCTACTCAGTAGGTGACTTCCACTTCTCCTTTTTTCAATAAAGAAAATAATTAAGGTAATATTTAAAATACCTAAAGTAATCATCATTTTCTATTTGATTAACAAAGAAAAATCATAACGACAGGCAGTTTATACATCTTGATAGAATAATTTTACATTATTGAGATACTATATAAAATTTAAGAAATCTTGCTTTCATATAATTGAAAAAATGTAGAACAGTAGAATAAACTTGCTTTTAAGCTGCATTATCTCTATCTTGACTTGTTTTATGTCAACTTGATGCATCTGAGAGGAAGGAACTACAGTTGAGGAAATGCCTCCATAAGGTCCAGCTGTAGGGCCTTTTCTTAATTAGTGCTGAGGAGTGGAGGGCCCAGTACATTGTGGTGCCTTCCCTAGGCTGGTAGTCCATAAGAAAGCAGTGTGAAAAGCTATGAAAAGCAAACCAATAAGCAGCAACCCTCCATGTCTTTTGCTTAAACTCTTGCCTCCAGGTTCCAGTTTCCTTTGGTGATAAACAGTGATGGAAGTATAAACCACATAAACCCTTTTTTTCCCAACTAGCTTTTGGGCTATGGTTTTTCTTCATAGCAATAGAAACCTAAATATGACAATCCCTTTCATTGGATAAATTGAGAAGTTGATTAGCATATAGAAGAGTATTTTGACTTAAATCAATATTAAATACGGCATTTTAAAAGGCTTCTATTTTTAGATAATAAAATAAATATATGTATGCCTCACCTTCCTTCTTAAAGTATGTTAAATTGCTAATTAATGTTGTAAACATAAGGAGCAACCAAAATATCCTAACTCATTTACTTTCTTTTTATAGTAATACATTCATTCCACACGTCTACAAATATCTGATCACAGCTAGGCCTCTCCTGAGAAAGTATATTCTGATAAGAAAATTATAAAAAAATGTGTGTGTGTGTACATGTGTATGTGTCTATGACATATACAAGTGATTGTAAGTCACATGATATGGATGCTGTATCCTCTGTAAGACTAGCAAGACCCTTAACTACTGAGTCATATCTCTATACCCATAATAAAACATTTTCATATGAGTCAATCCAAGGCAATAAGGAAGCTATCATAGGAATTCAATGAATCCCCTGTGGCATATGATGATAATCTAATTATTAATGCATTCACTAGTATTTAAACAAGATGAAGTAAAGATGAGAGTGCAGTTCTTTGTAAAATGTCTCTACACTAAAGTATGTGAAAGTAGATTATTAAAATATGTGACTCTCTTTGAATGTCATCAATATATTACTAAGTTGTTATATCAAGAGGTCCAAGATGATGACGAGAACAGTTTAAAGATAAATAACAAAATAAATAAAAGAAAAAAGAACTTTTCCTGGCAGCATTTAATAAAACCAAATCAGCAAATGGAGAGCAGATTGGGAAGATTGGGAATTTATTTATTTTATTTAACAGAGTGTATTAAGTAGTGTAACTTTCCCATCAAGATCTGATACTTGTTAGTCCCCACAAGATACAGTAGTGGATACACATAAAGATTTTAACAAACACAGAGTATTCAATTAAGTATGGGGGAGCAGAATGTAAACAAGCATCAAGTCTGAGAGACTTCTGGGTATATATATTAGTTTCTTCTTCCATACACAAAGGCAGACTTGTCTCTAGGTGGAACCTTCAAGATTTGTTTGGTAGAATTTATTGTGAGGCAAGTGTTATAAAAAAGAAAATCTCTGCAAGATGACCACAGTAGCATCTAATATATGAGATAGTCTTCCTAGTTTATGGTAACTTTGGAAGATGACAAATGTCAAATCTAAACCAACATAGTCTTAATGTGAAAAAGAAATTTTAATTTCTACTATAGAAATTAAAAGCATGACTGGAGAAATTAAAAATAAAAGTTGGATCAGTAGGAGAGATAAAAGTAAAATTGAGAAACTTTTCATATCAGCAAAAGGGTGAAACCTTTTAGAGAAGCCATAACTTTTCCCACTCAAAACAAGAAAGAGAAATAAAGTTTGTGCAGGTTTGGTTAGGGGAAAAATTAAAAAGAAACTTGTCATGGATAATCTTGATTCTGAGCTTGACTGGATTTTGAATCACCATAGACAGAGTGCATCTGTGAAAGGTTTATTTAAGAAGAAAGACTCACTCTGGTTGTGAGTGGCTCCATCCTATGGCCTGGGGTCCTGAAATGACAAACCAGAAAGTGAACTCGGTAACAATGCTTTCTGACTATGGGTCCTGATGATCTGACACCCTTTCACATTGGTTCTCTACCAGGATGCACTACACCCTTCAATAGTGAGCCGAAGATACACTATCCTTGAACAGGGAACCCAGGTAATCCATTTCTTCATATTTTTGTGAGGAATTTTGTTCCATCAAGAATAGTAACAGGGAGTTAGGACTAAGAGACATGCCATTGCTGTGGTAAGTCTGACTGTATGCTCCTGGTTTTCAAGAAGAATCATTAAGGATTTGAAACTTTGGGCTAGAAAATAATTGGAATGCTGCAAGTAAAGTTTAATGGACAATATGCCGAGAGCCTGGAAATTGAGAACACTGAAAGAAATGTGGAGAGCACAGTCGTGGAGCACATTGCTTCAGGAACTAACCATGATGGTCACTCATGCTGCATTCTGTTAGAGAATCTGCTCACATTCTACTCATGTCCTGAGAATGTGAACAAAGTTGAACTCATGAAAACCAGTCTGACAGCTGGAGAAACAACACAGAACCAAATCAGGCCCCCTGAATGTGAATGTGGGTGTCAGCTAGGAGACTTGGGCAGTCCATGGGGCCTCTGGCACTGAAACCAGGATGTATCCCTGGTGCACGAAAGGATTTTGGGAGCACATTCCCCATGGAGGGATACTCCCTTAGCCTAGAGGCAGGAGAGAGGAGGGCCTAGTCCTACTCCAAATGACTTGACCGATTTTGATGATTCCTCATGGAAGGCCTCCCCCTTTCTGGGGAATGGATGGAAGATGGGATGGAGGGTGGGGGAACATGGGAAGATGGGTGGTAGAGGGAACTGGGATTAATATGTAAGATAAGATTGTTTCTAATTTAAATAAAATTTAAAAAAACAAAGTAAAGGAATAATTCATTCAGTGGAAGAAATTTCAATACAGGTTAGCATTTCTGACCTACCATGGGTGCTACTCACGTCTCTGATCTAGAAGTAGGGTGAAATAGATCGTAAAGTGGAAGGGTAATACAGATGTGCATTGGGTGGGGTTAGGGTAGAGCTCAGAGTCTCAGACAAAGCAGGTGTGGAAGTAGAGAATGGCCTTTTACACAGAAACCTAGCACCTGACACTGGCACTGGGACATAGGGAAATCAGTCTGAAGTAAAGAACAAATACATAAAAGGATCCAGCTTTTGAAAATTAAAATTCATTTGATGCAGAATCAGAATGGGAAATAGTGCTATAAGGTTCCATACTAAAAAGAATAAAGGCTTGGGAAAATGATATCACTGATTCTGCCAACAAGTCCTACAGAGGCCACTTTAACTGTAATCATCATTAGTTAGCAGTAGAAATTGGCAGCATCATCCACTTGGTTCTGATTTTGGGGGTATGAAAGGTATGAAAGGTCATAGGATATCATGCACTGATTTCAGAAGTCCACAAAATTCAAGAAATTCATTGCATTGTTGGAATCCTTGAAAAGGGATCTTGAAGAACATGACGTCAAACAAAGCTCAGAGGATGAGGCACAAGTTGAAGTGGAGATTTCAGGATTTTGGAGATGCCAGGACCATGTGGCATCCAAGTTATAGGCATGAACTGGAACTGATCCAAAAAAATGTTTGAGTGTCCTGAAGTCAGAAAAGTCAGAATGGTAAAGTTAGCAAAGCCTGTAAGGCCAAATGATTATATCATTTGGTGCCAGACATGGACATGCAGGACCTGGGTTTTGATTCTGCATTGACCCAATCTTTTTTCACTACTCATGTGCCCTTCCTTTGAGGAACAGGGGTGCTTACTCTGTGTCACTATGCAAACATGTAACTTGCCTTTTAATTTTACAGGAGCTCAAATATTAATGTTTGTGTGTCTCACAAAACACTGAATTTTAAGAACATGAGGGCTGTCAAAGATTGCAATGGCTTCTATAGATGGGTTCAATGCATTTTGTCTTATGAAATGAAAATAGAAATTTCAATGCTAAGGATTTAATTTTATGATTTTAAGCTATGTAATTGGCTGCCAAATTGACAAAAGTAAATTAGACAATTAATCTTAATTGTCAACTTAACAGGATTGATAATCATCATAGAAAAGTACTCCGAGTATTTTATGAGGGGGTTTCTAAAATGCTTACCTGAGGAGGGAAGAAAAATCGTGAAGGGAAGACAAAAACTCCATAGGATGGGGGCTTAGGCTTAATAAAAAGGAAAAAGTGAACTGGGGATAATCACTGATCTTTTTCTGTTACGACTTTGGAAGTTATGTAACCACCTGCCTCCCACCATGACTTCCCTGACATAATGGATGGATCCCTTCCTTTTCTACGTAATACTTTTATTAATTATTTGAGAATTTTACATATGTTTTCAATATATTTCGATCATATTCACTCATGATAATGCAGTAAAGCAAGAGAGATGGTTCAGTTGAAGTTATAAACCTGTGCTTTCCTCTCCCCTATTTAATTTGTATTTTATCATTTAAATAAAGGAATGACCAAAACTACTATAAAGCAAAGAAAGATATTAATGATTTTCGTGTGTGTGTATGGATTCATGCATTTCAAGTCTTTGTTGACTTTCACTAATAGAAGCAGCTGTACTAAATACAAAGTAACTAGGCTTGTGGCATAACCTGTGACATATTCTTAACATAGTTGACTTAAGTTTTTGTTTAGAAGAATAACACACATGTTTATATCATGTCCAAATGTGACTGTAACGTACCCAGGTGACTGTTCCAGTCAAGGGCAGCTGACTAGGAATGAAAAAGTGTTCTGCTGTCACATAATTAAAAATAAGGCACCTTCACTTTTGTGCTACCCACGCCCACTCTAAATATTCAGATCTTGAATCACTATCTCAGCAAAATTGATTTTTCTTTGTACACCATGTGTGATGAAAAGAGCCATCAATGCTAAAGACTTGTGGTTTATTTTTGGAGCAAAGTAAACTAAGTAAATCTATTTCATTGACTTAAACTTGATGAAAAGTGCTAGCAAAGTTAGTTAATGCTGATTTTTTTTTAAGATGTAGCAAAGTGTAATTTAATTTCCTTTTTTAAGCTGTAGCAAAGGGTAGCTTTGTGTTCCAAACAGATATCCTGAAGGAAAATGAACTCCTTCCACTCATTTACAGAATTCTTGAGCCTGAGGTGAAATTATTTCAGAAAAATTAATAGATCTTTTCATGGATGCAGTTCTTCCCTAGAGAAAAACAGTGATGACTCCAGTAATTGTGGATAACAAGTTATTTCTGCCAGTGAGTTCAAGGCCACTGGCTAAGTCCCATTACCAATTTAAGAATTTTCTATTTCTTGAAGATAGATACTCCAGGTCAAATAGCCATATCAGAAGAAAGATACTCTCTGGGTTGAAATGCATAACACAAATTTAGGTAGATAAATATATGTTTATCCTATGTCAATTATTTAAGTAATTTAAAAAATAACATTTAATATTATTCATTGATGTGGGGGGGAGTATGAAATCCATGGTGAATGATTTCAGAAAACTTAAGTCTGTTTCTATGTGCCACTATCTAAAACCTGTGTTCTATGTCGTAGCAAATAACTGGAAATAGACAAAACAGCTTCATCAATGTTTTTTTTCTGGTTAGTTACATAGATGTTCTGATGGTAGGGACAAAATGGGATTTATTGACTGATTGATTGATTGCTTGAGAAATGATATAAGGAATATGTAGCTTGAGAGAATAATGAAGGGTAAGGGTTAAGAAGATAGAAAGAAAAATATTCAGTTGGGAGAATTGTGACCAGTAGACTTTAAATGTAGAAAACAGCATATGAAGGGACGTTGGGCTTGGTCAGGTTTTGAAGCTTGCTTGTTGCCTTTACAATGTGGAAGGTCATGAATGTTGTGATGAAAATTGCCAGTTTATTCTGTTGACAACAAAGAGAAGAGTCATTGAAAGCTTTCAAACTGATACAGTGTATGAAATAGTTTTAGGACACTCAAAGGTGGTTTTCTGGTTAGTTCTTGTCAGCTTAATATAAGCTAGAGTTATTTGAGAAGAGGGAACCTCAAGAGACAAAATGCAACCAACAGTCTGGTCAATGGCCAAGCCTCTCAAGTAGTTCTTCATTGATGTAGGAGGGATCAATCACTATGGGTAGTGTTAACCCTGAGTAGGTGGCCCTGAATTGTGTAAGAAAGCAAGCTGAGTGAGCCATGGAGAGCAAGCTAGTAAGTAGCACTTCTCCATGGCCTGTGTTTCACTCAATTCCCCAAGCCAGTTTCCTGCCTTCAGTTCCTGCCCTCACTTCCTATGTTGATGGACTGTACTGTAGAAGTAGTAGTAAAGTCAACCATTTCCCTGCCAAGTTGCTTTAGGTCATGATGTGTTGACACAATAACATAATCCCCAAGACAAAGGGTAAAATGGTGAAATTTTCACCAGTACACCTCTGGTGCTTTCCTCTTCAATTAGAATTTAGTATTCTATCATGATGTACACAGTTTGTCCTCTGTGTGTGTGTGTGTGTGTGTGTGTGTGCCAATATGTATGTGTCTTCTATCTATCTATATGACAGGTTACATAGATACAAGATAGATAGACAGACAATTGTGAGACACTTTTTTTTTTTGGTGCTTAAAGTACTCAAGCACTCAGATCTGTTAAACAGGTATTCAACCACTAATGTATCCAGCCAGTAACCATGGCTGGTTTCTTCAAAACACCAGCCAGCTTTGAGCAGGAACTTGCTATATAGTATGAGCTGGCCTCAAATTCATGCTCCTTTCCCATTTGAATGCTGGGATTACATGTGTACACCACCTCTCCTGACTCTAAATATTTTTAACGTTTAATTCACATATAACAATTGGGAGATATTTTAGTACATTAATCAAATATCTAGTGACCAGATAAGGGAATGTAACTTATCTGTTATTTCAGACATTTAACACTTTTTGTGTATGGAAAATGTTTAAAATCTGCAGTATTTATCATGAAATATGCATTTAATTGATATCACCCATAATTACCTGATGGTGTTACAGAGCATCAGAATTTATCCTATATAGCCAGCTGCCACATGGTACTCAATAATCATCCTTTTTCTTTAAAAAAGATTTTTATTGTGTATATATATTTGTGTCTGGTGCATACGAGTGTAGGTGCTCACAGAGGCAAGACCATATTAGGCAATTGTGAACTATCCAATTTGGATGATGGGAAACAAACTCCAGTCTTCTGCAAGAGCAGCAAGCAGTCTTAACTGCTGATCTTTCTTTCTCATGCCTTCCTCCTCCACACCTTCTCTATTTCTGTGAGATCTACTTTTAGTGAACACATGTAAATGAGACCATGCAGTAGCAGGCTTTCTATAACTGATTTATTTCACTGCAGTTCTTTCTGTGTTGATGCAAATAATAACAAGTTTATTCTTTTCCATGGCTGAATAATATTCCATTGTGTACATATGCCATATTTTCCTTTGCATTAATCCATGATGACTTTAGTAATTCCATATATTAGCTATTTTGAACAGGGTTGCAAGAAGCCTGTCAGTGCGGATGTCTTTTGGCTTACTGATTTTTTTCCCCTTTGGAAATATACCTAGAAATTGGATTAATGATCATATAGAAGTTGTATTTATTTTTTAAAGAACCTCCTAACTATTTTCCATGATAGTTCTGTTGGTATTTTTTGTTTGATTTGTTTTGTATTTTTGAGACAGGGTTTCTCTGTAACTTTGGAGCCTGTCCTGAAACTCACTCTGTAGACCAGGCTTGCCTCAAACTCACAGAGATCCACTTGCCTCTGCCTCCAGAGTACTAGGATTAAAGACCTGTGCCACCAGTGCCCAGGTTGGTTCTGCTGATTTACTCTACAGTGATTGTATGAGACATTTGCTTTTCCCATTTTTATTGATATGTTCACATTTTTCTTTCTTGTATTAACATTTTAATAAAAATTTCTTTTGTACCAAGGAAAATTAAGACAGTATTATAAGCAAAAAGCTATACCAGTTAGTAATTATAATTTTACCAGATTTATATAATTGTACAGCCAAATACTATTTCTATCTCAAAAGAAAGGGAAGTGGGACTTGAGTATGAATCACTGTAATGTTACCTATTTCACTTTTATTAGCAAAATAAGAATAGTATGTAATAATTTTTAAAGTAACTTTTCCTTGGACA
The DNA here is from genome assembly GCA_030556225.1 of Cricetiscus sungorus. Lineage (NCBI taxonomy): Eukaryota > Metazoa > Chordata > Mammalia > Rodentia > Cricetidae > Cricetiscus > Cricetiscus sungorus. The sequence goes on along the minus strand of JANBXA010000180.1, from coordinate 1,370,711 downwards.
GTGGTGACATGTACCTTTAACCCAAGCACTCGGAAGGCAGAGGCAAGTGGATCTCTGAATTAGAGGCCAGCCTATAGAGTAAGTTCCAGGACTGCTCCACTTCTTGTTTGATGAGTGATGCTGAACAATGAAAATGTTTTATATGTGTTTTGGCCTTTTATATATCTTTTTTAGAGAAATGTCCATTTAGCTCATTTGCCTATTTGTTAATCAGATTATTTGTTTAAACTTGTCACCCTGCCCCCACTCACTGGTATCCCTTGCACTCAAATTTCTTGCTGTGGTTGGGTCAAGCTTAGTTTTACCTGCAGCCATTGCCCTTGCATTCCCATTGGCAGAAAAAGCTTTTTTTCTGTCTCTTATTCAGTTTCATTTTGTCTAATTATTTTATTTATTATATTTCCTATCCCCGTAGATCTCTCCCGGTGGCTTCATATGTTTTGTCTGGTTGTTTTCAGCCCAACTTCTCACAGTAAGACATAAGCTCCTTTTTTCACTTTCTTGTCATCTTACACTATTTTCAATGGTTTTCTTTAAGAATTCCATACAAGAGTACACACTTCCTTTTAAATTTATGATACCTACTTCTATAAATATTATCAATACATGTATACATACACACTCATACATATTTACATATATATGTGCATGTATCCATACTGAGTTTTATTGATGTTTTCCATATGTACTTGGGTGTAGGACTGACCACTTGGGCATTGGCAACCTCTCAAGGGTTTTGGGGTTGAAGAAAATTGACTCTCTCCCTCAGTAGTCATAGATTTCCCTGTACATTCTGGAAGGTTCGCCAGAGTGGTCTTGTGCAGTTAACCACATTATTGAGAGTTTTGAGGAATGCAGTGGCTCTGTCCTGATCAGAAGACATTATTTCTCCTGGTTCTCTAGCTCTTAAAAACTTGCTCCATTTTCCAAGATTTGTGTAGACCCCTGACTTTAGAAGTTGTATTGTAGATGTCCCCATTGTAGATTGGCACTCCACAGTCACTTAATCTTTGCTCTGTGGCCAGTTGTAGATCTCTGAAATAGCTTCCATCTGTTGCAAAATAAATTTCATTGATGAGAAAAAGAGAGTGGTAGAAGGCACATGTAGAAGGCAGGTGGCCACTGTATCATTTTCACATAAAATCCTCATCTATGGTCTATAACCTTCCCACTCACAGTTTAAAACACCAGGCATGAGTTTGCTCCTAGTGAGTGGGCTTTAAGTCCAACCAGACAGCTGTTGCTTACCAACCCAAATGTTAGTTGCTTTAATATAGTTTTAGGGGTATCTGTCTTGCTGGAACAATACTTATTATAGTATGTCACAGGATTTACAACTGGGTAAGACTGCTGATAAATTACCTTCCCAACCTGCAAAGTAGGAAGTATCTACTGACAGAAACTAAGATAGTTATTCATAGGAGAGTTTTCCAGTTCTATACTAGCTTGATTTCTCCATATCCTATGAAAAAAAAATGTTTGTGATGTCATCAGCAACTGGGCTTTTCCTCATAGTAGGAAACCAAGATCGATGGCAATGACTTGTATTGTTTTGGGGAAGGGAGTCCTTTGGAACCTCTAAACAACTCAAATGTAGGCATCCATTACCTGACCATAGGTTTCATGTTTGACATTTTATCACTTTTGAAAGAATGTTATTCTTTGGTGTAAAGTAGCTCCAATTATTCATATTAATACATGAACTTTTAAGAACACTTATAAAATAGTAGTTTTCCCTGCACTTTTTTGATATCTTTGTTCCAAGCAACTAGAACAGTACTTGGAACACATGGTAAATGTTTATTAAATGGATTAATTTATTTGAATGGGAGAAGCACTAATTGAAAGCTTAAGGGTTTCCTACTAGTATGTAAATAAGCAGCCAAATATATGTATTTAAAATACTGGAAATTCAGTGTTTGTAGATTATAATAGAACCATTGATAAGGCAACTGTTTACACTGACCCTCATGGTTAAGCAAACAAATAAAAAGACTAGATTTCCTGTGCACAACCTTCTAGAGTAAATGAATGTGCTAGACAGGCAGAATCTTTTGTCATGAAGGTGATTGGCCTGGAAATATACATTTTGGTAATCAGTTATGTTTGCTTCTAACTACATAATTATTACTCCAGTTATAACTTGTAAATGAACAACCTGTGTAGATATGTACACTCAGTGACTTTATAAATCAGTTATAATTATCTTCTAAGAAGAGTTCATTTCCATCTTTTAAACATTAGTAATGCTAAGATTGTATCCATTTCATTAAACTTTTTGCAAGAAATTTACAATGGCACTTAAAGCTCTCCCAAGCCTACAGTATTGTTTCATAACACAAATCAGAAAACAAAATAAAACTCAAATAAGCTAGCTAAAGTTGACTGAAACCACATAAATTCATACCCACACAGTACTCCAGATTCTCTTTATTATCCCTATATTGGCCTACAAAGATCAATTAAAAACCAAATGTGAACTAATAAAGGTTTAGATTTTCAGAGTTTGAGTGCAATAGTAATAAGCTTATTTTTAAGTATTTGAAATTAGATGGCATGTCCTAACAAAGGTCCTCTACATTTGAAACCTAAGTAATTAATGGAAGATCTGAGAGCACCTTTGAGTGTTGTAAAAGAAAACTTTCAGAAATCAAAGCTTCTCAGTTCTTAAAAGGGAATTGTAGTATTTTGGTTGTACTACATTCTTTCGAAATGCTGACAGCTGTCATCCTGTACATATGTGATTTGCTGGACTCGATATGCAATGATGGCTAGTAGACTAAGTGTCCAGATTCAGATTTTCAGTGAACTCTATTTTACTAAACTTTTCAAACAAGGTTAGTAAAATCTAGAGTAAGAGTTTACAAAATAAAGTATAAAACTCTCTTAAGTAACTCTCTGTTTAGTTGGGAAAAGGGTCCAAATTTTAGAGTAAAATGATTTGTGAGATTCCCTGGCCTCAGAACATATAAACATTTCATTTATTTTAGATCGTGAACCTCTAGAAGATCACAAAGAATATTTTGTGGAAAACAGAATTCTGGAACATTGAATTTTCTTGTTGCCACGAGTACCAACTTGAATAGGGTATGACACAGTTGGATCCCACCCACGATAAAAGGCCACCCACAAGGATTCCCTAAACAGAAACATCAAATGAAGAAACAACCTACATCAGATATTTGGCTTTTTCCTCTCCTCTTCCTCTTCTCCCCCCCCCACAACTAGTCAGGGTCTCATGTAGCTCAAGGTGACCTGGATGTCACTATCTAATGATGACCTTGAAATTATCTTTTTCTTTTTCTATTAATTTTTTATTTAAATTAAAAAAATCTTATTCTACATGCCAATCGCAGCTCCTTCTCTCTCTTCACTCCCCCTATTCTCTCCACTATCTCCCCATCCCACTCTCCATCTACTCCTCAGAGAGGGTGAGGCTTTCCATGGGGGATAATCAAAGTCTGTCACATAATTTGCGGCAGGATGGAGGCCCTCCCACTATCTAGGTCAAGAGAGTATCCCGCCATAGGGGATAGACAATCTATGAGGCTGCTGGCAGTGGAACCAGTATTTATCCCTAGTGCCTGAACTGGCTTTGTGGCAACCTTTAATTTCTTATACCCCTGTCTCTTTTTGTCTTCAGAGTGCTAAGATTACAGGCATGTGCCACCAGAGTTAGTTTATGAGGTGGTGGGCTGAGCACAACCTTGTATATTTAAGGCAAACACTCCACCAAGTAAGCTTCATTCCTAGCCTCAACTCCTCAACTTTTACTATATCTATCCCACAGTGCCAGTCAAAAGAGTTCATTTAACTCAATGTGGTATAAATCCAATTGCAGATTGGTCCTTTGCAATGCAAAGGGACTAACAGCATAGCTCTGGATATATATGGAAAAACTTGTAGAGTAGTTATGGTTGTGGTTTTAGTCTTTGATTCTAAGGGGGAAATGGAAAGAACTGGTTAGCAAGCTATAATATGTATATCAGAATTTCCATTCTGTAAGTTGAAAGTGCTACCCTTGTGTGAGATTCCTCATATGAACTATGCCAGTATTAAGCATTGTCTCTGCCCTGTTCCTGAAAAGGACAGAGTCATGAGACATCCTAGTGTGTCATCCAGTCAGTCTGAGATTAGATGGAAGCCTGGAATCCTAAGGAACCTATAGTGCTCTTCCCTGATGCTAGTACTGGCACCAGAAAGGCACCAGTGTTGCTGATTATGCTATAACCTTCACTTTTTGAACCCTGGATGGGATGGCTTATGCCTCTCAGATCTATATTTCAATGATCTTTAAAGCTGGTTTCTCAAGAGAGAAGGTGATCTGCCCAAAGAGGAAGTCAGTTTTTGGCAGTGTTTTACCCTGTGTCCATCTGTAGAAGGTATAGCTTTTCTTGTAATTTTGTTTTCTTGCTGTTACTGCTGCTCCAGATGTTAGCATTTTTGGCATGGCACATTTAACCTTAAAATCTGAAGGAAGGGACATGCATGTGTACATACATACACACACACATACACACACACACACACACACACACACACACACACACGTATACAAAACTTACAGCTTTATTAAATCCTCTATGTTAATTGACAGTATGTTAATTATAGTAATAATGCTGAAAAGAAAAATACTAGTACCACATTATATCTTGACTTTTTTTCTTTTTTTAAGAATTTATTCTTCTCTCACATATTACATCCTGATCCTGATTGAAGTTCCCCTCCCTCCTTTGTTCCCAATGCCCCCCCAAACTCCTCCTCCTTTACCTTTCCAAAAGGGCAGGACTCTGAGGAACATGAACCAAACATGGCATATCAAGTTTCAATAAGACTATGCAACTTTCCTCATATTTAATCTGGACAAGGCACCTCAGTAGGAATAAAAGGGTCCTAAAATCAGCCAAAATAATCAGGGACAGTCCCTGTTCCCACTGTTAGGAGTCCTGCAAGAAGATCAAGCTACACAACCATGATGTACATTCAGAAGTCCTAAGATAAATCTATGCAGGCCCTATGCCTGCCTTCAGTCTGTATGAGCAGCTATAAGTACGGGTTAGTTGATTCTGTGGGTTTTCTTGTAGTGTCCTTGACCCTTTGCCTTCCTCTAACTGTTCTGCAGGAATTTCTGAGCTCTAACTAATGTCTGGCTGCATCTCTGCATCTGTTTCCATCAATCGTTGCATGAAGCCTCTCTGATGATGATTATGCTAGGCTCCTGTTCTGGGAGTGTAGCAGACTATCCTTAGGAATTATTTCATTGACTTTTTCGTTTGCTTTTTTCTGTTTTGCTTTTGCCGATGGTGTTTGGTTCTATCCTATGTCTCTGAGGTATCCAGATTCTGGTTTCTGAACCTCCAAGCAGTATCAGGGTGATCTTCCTCTCCTGGCTAGACATCAAGCAGGACCAGTCATTGGTTGGCCACTGCCACAGTTTCTGTGCCTCCTTTATCTCAGCACATCTTGCAGGCAGGAGTAAATGAAAATCTCACCTTAGATTTTAGACGTAAGATAACTGAACAATGAATGTTTTCTTTTCTTTATTATCACTTGATGCACTTCATTCACAGGTTTTATAATATATATTTATAAAAATAGAGAAAAAGAAACAACTAAATATTATAAAACTTTCTGGAATAGTGTTCATTTACACTGTTGATATACAAAGGACAAAATTAAAATTTAAAAGCTATAAATATCCAATTATTCAGATTTATGCTATTTCACTTTTACTTCTTTTGTTTATTTTAGAGTTACTGAAGATCTTTGTGTATCTGCAATGAAAACTTTTATCATTGCATGATCTTAGGTTATAATTATGTGAGAGAACATTGTAAAACAGACAGCAAGCATTTAAGTACATCTTCAAAATAGGACTTGCAAAGGAAATCCTGTTCAAACCTTTACATGTAATCATGTGTACACACAGTTAAATGTATATGTAAATTATAAAAGCTTTGCATGAATAAAATTGAATTAATTTTTAAATAAGAGAAATATAGTTTAAAACTTTCTACCAAAGCAATTTAAAAATTTTTTTTCAAGTTTTACATAGTCTACCAGTATGCAGGAAAATCCTAAAAATATTAAATAAAGTAAAACAATCAAACAGAAGGCAATTTTGCATCAAAAGCCTGCTTAGACTGAGGGTGTAGCTCAGTGGTAGAGCCCTGAGATAGCATGCCTGAGGCCCTGGCAATGATCTCCATAACTATGAAAAAATCATGTCATAAAATTTAGCAGCTAGATAAATCTTGGCAGGACTGACTGTGGAATGTCACTGTAGGGAAATTGAACTGACAGTACAAATATGTTTGCAGGGTATTGTTTTGTTCCAGTGTTATGTAAATTCCACAAATCTAAAACAGAAAGTTTATTTAACAGATGCCAAGTCAATCTCTGTATGTGCTTCATTCCTTGTTACTCGAGAAATGATGTACTTTCTGCTTAATGATGCTGAAAATCACTCCAAGGACAGCAAGCCAAATATGTAGGAGACCCATTGCATGCTATAATTTGGAAGCCATCAGTTATTTTTGTCATGTGGCATGGACTTTGTTTAAAGGGCCAGTAGCACAGACCATAACTTTTTGAGTATATGCTTAAAACGTTTAAGTACCATACTCATCACTCACCAATGATTCAGTATGTAGACAGCCTCTTAATGAACTCCAGTTGGCAGTCTTGGTGAACTGAACATTAACGAGAAGTCTTGTAGTCTTTTAACATAGCATACATAAGAGGGTTATTTAGTATAGGAAAACAAACAAACCAGTAATGTATTTATTCTGTGTGGTGGAGACTTTTTTCCAGAATAAGATATATCCAACCAATTTATCAAACAATACAGCTCTAATTTAAGATGTTATTTCAAATTTAATATACAGTTTTCACTATGAGACTTCATGTAATCTTTAAATTACATTTTGGAGTACCATTTAGAGCAAAGTTGTTCCAGGGATTATAGCCATTTTAATAGATACTGACTCAGGCATCACTTGGATCATCACCCTGAGATTCTGATGAGATGGTCTATTCTTTTGCTCTGAAGAATGATGTTTAGCATGTGTAGTACCCTAGGCTCAATCACCAAAATCTGAGAGTCAGAGGAGAGAGGAGAGAGAAGAGAGAAGAGAGAAGAGAAAAATAATTACCCACTAGTTCTGTTGACAAACTGAGCAAGCAACCTTTTTTGTTTTTTTTTTTTTTTTCTTTTATCAGGCAACCTTTTTTTTTCTTTTCTTCGAGACAGGGTTTCTCTGTATTGCTTTGGAGCCTGTCCTGGAACTAGCTCTGTAGACCAGGCTCAACTCAAACGTATGGAGATCTGCCTGCCTCTGCCTTCCAAGTGCTGGGATTAAAGGGGTATACCACCAACACCCAGCTTGAGCAAGCAACTATTTAAAATGGTTTGTTTATCACTCTATAGTGCAAGCCTTTACAATGGAGTTCATGCAAGAAAATGTACTGGTTAAATCATTTGCTTCAGTACAAAGCAAAACAAATATTGGCCTGGAGACATAGTTCAGTAAAGAGTTTTGCTGCTCTTGAAGAAGATGGAGGATGAGTTCCAATACGTGTCTGGTATTGCACAACCAATTGTAACTCCAGTTCCAGTTCTCATGCCTTCTTCTGGCCTTTGTGGATATTTATGTGGTTCACGTACATACATATATCCATACATACATGCACACATACATACACACGTACAATAATAAATAAATTTAGATATAAAAAGGCCAAAACAATTCTGTTTCTGGAGACACAAGCTGATCTGTCCAATAAAGAGGTCTTATTAATTCCTTTTGATTGAGTGTATATTTAATTACTGTTGTATCTTTGGTTATAAAATAATTATATTTATATTTTCCTGACTAGCTAAATTCCAGTCCCCCAACCCCTTTTTATAAAGAACTTATGATGATCATAATCATATGTCATGAATATATTTTTCAGGAGACTTGTACTGTAATGTATTCCTGAAAAATTTAAGTCTTTAAGGTCTGATTTTGTCATCTATTTTGCAATGTATCTGAGTGTAAGGAGTATCTGTGAATGTATGAGTATGTATGGTGCAGTTGATGTATGATTTAAATTTTAGAATTAATATCAACATACAGAATATCCATCTACCCTTTGTTTTGACTTCATTAAGACATTATCTAAATATTCACATTTACCTTTGAGCTACCAACCAAGTCACTACAAATCAATATTTAGATTGTTTCTACACCTGCACTGTATATTTTCAGAAGAAAAATTATAAGCCAACAGTGTATGACATATGAATCCATGGGGTATGTATTTTGAAAGCAGAACTTTTGCTAGTTGAGGCTGATATATCATTAGCAGAGAAAGGTAGAATCAGGCATCCATTCATAGCAAGGTAGTGCTTTTAAGGTTTCCATACAAAGAAGATGAAATGTGTGTGATTGTGTGTGTGTGTGTGTGTGTGTGTGTGCTTTGGTGGTTGGGAAATTCTGGATATGTAACCCTGGGCATCATTACTTCACTTTCCTCACTATAAAATCTTGGTTATTCTAACCAAGTCTGTTTACAACAGGATCCACTTTAAAATGCTGACACAAATCTCTGTGCCTTTTTCATTATATATATATATATATATATATATTATATGCATTTTAACAAACACATGTGCGTTCAATAAAGATTTTCACTTCTTCAAAGTTACCTTTTTTCTATTGTTAAGTGTCTCTGGGTATCCGTGGCATGAGGACTTTGGTAAGGATGCCAGTGTAGAATGGCAGGCATTTCTGTTACCAGGCCGGTAACAGATCAGGTGCTAAATGGAACCATTTAGCAGGCTGTGTGCCTCCAGGTCATGCATGGGTGGATTCTAGTCTTAACACGATACTAGCCCCAGAGTTTATGATATTGAATAAACTGCTGAATGATCTGTGCCTTGTTTTCCTCATTTATAAAGCAGGATTGTAATGGTATTTTATAACAGCAATCAACCATGGGCTTGCCAGTCTTAGGAACATTAAATAGTATATCTGATGGTATATATGATATATTGAGAACAGCTAATTGCTCTGATATGATCCAGCAGTCATTGCCAGTAGCAGGTGCTGGTAGGAAAACTATCTAGAAATACATATTTTTTTCTGTATTTTGACTCACTGAGGGCATTATATTTTGTAGGTAGGAAATTTTTTATCTAAAGCTAAATTGTAATGCTAAAGCACAGGCTTGTATAGGCAATTTCAACCCACAGTTATACTAGTAGTGAAAGTTTTCAAGAAAATATCAAGGGATGTCCAATGCATGATTGAAGATAAAGTCACCCAAGAAACAAGAGGATCTCCATAATGTTCTATGAAACCCGAAATAATGTCAATTGTCTTGATTGAATTAACATAAATAGATAATATAGCTTCCTTGTGTCTTTAGTGACAACTACATATTACACATGTAGGTTAGGAAGTGGTACCCGTACTGCTCTCACATATTCTGAAAGTCAAACTCTAATTCATTAGTATAATGAATTATAACCATTAGATATTCTCTCCAGATTGTGTAGTGTATTTCCTGATTATTACAGAGTCTTCAATTGCTTTAAAAAGTACAAGATTTGATAATAAAACATCGAATTACATATGGTAGACAAGAGAATGCATATATAAAAAATAGCATGCATTTGTAATCTCTATGTATAACTTCTTGGGAAAGAAATGTTCAACATCCTTAGTCATCAGAGAAATGCAAACCAAACATACCTAGAGCTTTTATCTTACATGTGTCAAGATAAATAAAACAAGTTACAGCTCATGGTAGTAAGGCTAATGCTAATCCTGCTGGCAAGTGTAGAAACTTCCATAGGAAGCTGGGAATAGATCCCTCAATATCCAGCTATACAACTTTTAGGCTTATACCCAAAGGACTCTTCATCCCACTACAGGGACACTTGTTCAAACATGTTCACTGCCCTATTCATAGCAGCCGGATATTGGAAAATAACCATTTATGCACTGTAACATTATTCAGCTGTTAAGAAAATGAAATCATAAATTTCACAGGTAAATGAATGATCTAAAAATATCCTAAAGCCCCAAAAGACAAGCATGGTACATATGCTCTTACATGTGGAGGTTAGCTTTTAAGTTTTTGATAGCCATGCTGCTATATGAAAGACCACAGAGGTTAGATATAAAGTAAGGGACTTGGGGTTGGGAGGGAAGGATCTCCAAAGGAAAACAAATAAAATACATAGGTAAAGAGAAATAGATGGGAGACTGTACTGGGAAAACTAAACAGAGATAGGGTGGGAAGAGGGGAGTAGGGGAGGGAACATGAGGAAGGGCAGCTAACACTAAGGGCTATTTGAGGAGTCATATGCAAATGAACTACACTAGAAGTTTCTTCAAATATATTCATATATTAAAGTTATCTGAATAGAATTACCAAATAATCAGGGACACAATGTTGCAAGACATTTCTTGCCAGCAAATGAAACCTCCAATGTCAGTAATGGATCACATCTATATGAGTTGTTTTCCAAAGGGGCCCCATGGAAATACACATACAACTCAGGCTATTGTCATGGTTATTGGTTGTTCTCCATTAGGTGATAGTAAGGCCCCATTACTGAAGATACCACCTATATATCTCACTGAACCTGGAGAAGTTGAGCTGGTGTCTAACATAGTCTTCATGCTTCTGACTAGTGACCGTGGTACTAGAAAATAATCTGCACACTATCAGAAAAGAAAGGCAAACACAATTTTTCCTGCAATCCCTTTGATATGCAATGGTGACCTGTCTATATGACATGTTGGTGCAATTATGGCACAAGTGTTGTAGAAGTAATAAACCAATATCTCATTGGAATAAGGGCCACTGCATGAGATGGAATCCATGCCTGGCATAGCTCAGTTATTTAAGAACCCGAGCTTAGATAAGGCTATGGACCTAGGAGAAAACCAAATAAGATTGTTCCATTCAAGTAATGGAGCAATAAAATGACTCCCAATGACATTCTGTTATACCATAGACTAGTGTTTCACTTACCCATCAAGACAAAGAAACTTTGTCTTGCATTAGATGGGAATTAATACTTAGACCCACAACTGAACAATGTGTAGAGAGTGAGAGACATGTAACAAGCAGTCTTAAATGGAATGTCTTCATCAACCTCCCACACCCACGACTCAGGGAACTATGTGTGATAATACAAATAAAAACAGTGTCTTCAGAGACAACTAAACTAATGATCATATGAATTTAAAAACTGTGGCAGTGTTGTGGAATATTAGTTTAAGATGAGTTACATTTCTTTATGCTGTGAATGTTTTTTAAATGTTGCACAGATGTGTTACATTCCTTTATGTTGCATTTGTTTAACTCTGTGAAGCTGTGTTACTTTGCCTGTCTAACACATCTGACTGTTTTAATAAAGAGCTTAACAACCAATAGCTGGGCAGGAGAAAGGATAGGCAGGGTGACATGTAGGGAGAATAAATATGAGAAATCTAGAGAGAAGAGTAAGGATCTACAAAAGGAGGAGAGAATGCCAAGGACTAGACAACCAGCCACAGAGTAAGAAAGAAAAAAAAAAGATATATAGAACTAAAAATGGTAAAAAGTCCCGACACAAAACATAGTTAAAGAAAAATGGGATAATTTAAATTAGAAAAACTATATTGTTTTCCTTTGTATCTTTTGTTCCTATTGTCTTCCTCATTTTTATTTCTTATTTGTCGTTGTACCGAATTAAAAAAGTTGATGCCACTTGTCTTATATACAATGTTCTATATTATTTGTTTGGGTTTTTTAAATTTTTATTGTCACATGCCTATTGTGACAGATTTCATAAATGCAATATCTTTCAAATGTGTCATGTACTTTGTCCATATTCATGTATTTACTCTCTCCACTTCCAGTACCCCCTCTCTTAATAATTCTCTTCCTACTTCTAGTCTCTCTTCTGCTTTCATATGATACATACATATACGGTCTTGTCAGGTAGTTGTGAGACAGACTTGGGAGTATTAGGAAATTTTCCCATACTTGGTTACTTAGACATTTTAAAGCCATTCTAGGCTATATGGACCCTTGTATCAAATGCATGTGATAAAACAAACTATTAAATGATGAATTTTATTGATCCAGGCATTTCAATATGTTCCCAATCTATCACTTGTCTCTCAACTTTACTCACTTTTGTTGCCATCCATTCAAAATCTTATTTTATGTAACTGGATATTTCAACTGAATATTCATGTAACTGAATATTTCTTTAAGTGGCTCCTAAAATTTAAGTAATATCTAGAAAGTTTAAAAATTCCAGTAATTAATGAACTTTCTTCTATAATGTGTTATTTCATTTTAATATATTTCCAAAGCACTTAGTACATATTCTGGTTATAATAAGATATATGTATTTAATTCTGTACTTTAAGTGCCCATCCAATTGTCCCAGTATAATTAATATACAGTATGAAGATGTTATCTTTCTTATACATTTATTTTTATTTGTACTTGAGTCTACCTGGACCATCTGTTCCCTTCACCTGCCTGTCTGTTTACTTGCCAGCACTACATGTTTTAATTACGAAGGCTTTATGATGCTTCAGTTTCTGGCTAAGCTGATATCCTCCCATGGATCTCTCCCTCCCAGCTATTTGTGGTTTCTACATTTCCATGTAATTTGAAAGGAGATTACTTGTTCTTTCAAATTAACTGTGTTAAGAATAGGGAAGCTACTTGCTTGAACTGGAACTGTTTTAATTATAAATATTAATGTGAACAAAAATGGCTGTTTTCCTCTTGTTATTTAATAAAAGTGTTGGTTCAGACTGACCTGAAATCACCATGCTCTCATTCTGTTCTCAAATGCCTAAAACTCTTGACTTGATCATCCACATGCTGCTAATAGTAGTATGTACCACCAGGTCCAGCTCAGAATTGACATTTTAATGTCAGTTCAACCAAATAATTTGATATCTGGATCTCACCTTGAGTGAAATATCTCTTTTTTATTGACTGAAATAATCTTAAATGTTTACCCTTCTGTAGGACTCTGACAGAAAACTTCAATGTAATATTTACATATTTTCATGATGAGTTCCACCAGTTGCTTTTGAATGTCATTGAGATTATATACACTGAAATTTGCTGAAGTATTTTTAAATGTTCACATAAATGATCACAGAACTTTTCTCTTAAGGTTCATCCATGTGATGAATTTTTAATTTATTTAATTCTATTATTCAATCCTATTATAAAGAATAATTACATTCCTAGAAGGAATACCACTAGATCACTATATATTATTTGTAATAATTTACATTGTATCTGCCTCTATCTTATTTTTTCTTAGAAATTGTTTTACTTTAGCTCTGTATCTATAGCTTTTTATGATTTTGATATCAACAGTACACTAACAGCATTAAAAAATTGTTAATTTGTAAATAAAATGGTTCAGGAGGTAAGGTGGCACCTTAGCCCTATGGCCTAAATCCATTCCTTGTGAACTTGTGACTCTCATAGTGGAAGAAGAACTGGCTATACTCTTACATCATACCATGCTCTGACAACACTACCTCAATAATAAATGCAATCAAAACTAAAATAAATCATTTGCTATGTTTTCTGACTAGAGCTCACAGTATTGAGATGATCTTGTCTTTGAAAAGTTGATAGAGGGGTTGGAGAGATGGCTCAGTGAGTAAGAGCATTTGCTGAATAAGCAGAAGGAACTGGATTTCAGCTTCCACCTAAAAACCTTGGGGTGGCCATGCATGTGCCTATAGCCTCAAGCCTTGGATGGGCAGAGATAGGAAAATCATACCTGTGAATCTCAGACTGTGAGGGGGTGGAGATAGGAGGATCCTGAGGGTCTCCTTGCTGTAAACCAAGCTTTAGGCTCAGTAGGAGACCCTATCTTAAAGGAAGAAGGCACAGAGTGATAGAGCAGGTTGCTGAACATCTGCTTCTAGCATCTATACCCACTGTATTGGGGTTCTCTACAGTCACAGAATTTATAGAATGAATCCCTCTCTCCTCCTCTTCCCACCCCCACCCCCGGTGTGTGTGTGTGTGTGTGTGTGTGTGTGTGTGTGTGTGTGTGTGTTATGTGTGTTGTGGGAGGGATTCATTGGAATGACTTACAGACTACAGTCCAAAAATGGCCAGATATAAATGGAAAGTCCAAGAATCTAGTAGCTGCTCAGTCCCACAAGGCTCTCAGCTCATCTGTTGGGATCCTGAAGAAAAAATAGATGTGGTGGGGAGGGCAAACAGGTGAAGAACAAACCCTTCCTTCTTCCATTGTTCTTATGTGGGTTTCCAGTAGAAGGTGTGGCCCAGATTAAAGGTGTACCTTCAAGATCTGCATCACAATTGTGCCCCAAATTTCTGGATTATAGTTCCTACCAGTTATAGTCATGTTGACAACCAAGAATAGCCATCACTCCCACATACAGAAATACATGTACAGCACATGCATACATGCACACACACACGCACACACCACACACATACACACACACAGAAAGAGAGAGAAAGACAGAGAGAGAAAGAGAGGGAAGGAAGGAGAGAGAGAGAGAGAGAGAGAGAGAGAGAGAGAGAGAGAGAGAGAGAGAGAGAGAGAGAGAGAGAGAGAGAAATAACCAGCAAACTAAAGAAAGTGTGGATAGATTTCTCTGGTTAATTCATTTAATATTTACTCTTTGTTGGTATGGTGCTTTGATAAGTTTCTCTGTTTCATCTATGAGAATTAGTCTGCATTAGGATAAAATTTATTAAATTTAAAACCATCATCTGCTTCAGTTTTCAAATTCATAACGAAGCTGCAAAAAATAGGCTGGAATCCATCAGATGTGCTCATTTTACTAAACTAGTGCTTTTGGCTCAATGTAATTCTCATTTTTCAGCTGTTTTGAAAGCATATATATTTTCAGCCATTAATTTTGCTGATTTTGTGCCACATTTGTTTCTGTGTTTTATCCTCAATTTTATACTTCTTCATCTCTGAGCATATTTTTTCTGGCTTTCAGAGAACTTAATTCTTATATTTTAACCCTTTTGTTCCTGTTAACCTGTCACCGAAATTCAGTTTACCACTTAATGATAACAACAAATACAAATATGTAGAAGCTTCATTACCAGTACTGTTGTTCCTGCTGTATTCCATGTATATGTATAGTGTGCATGTATGTTTGCATGTGTGGGCATATGTGTGCACAAGTGTGTGGAGGCTAGAGGTTGATATCAGGAATCACTGATGCCTCTCCTGACTTCATTGATTCAGGGTTTGTCAATGAAACCCAGAGCTCACCAATGTGGTTAGTGTTGCTAGGCAACTTGTTGGGGATATCTTTGTTTCTGCCTTCCAAGCAGAAATGTCTTCTTGGCCCATCCAACAGTAACATGAGTTCTAGAGAGCTGAACTTCTGGTCCTAATTCTCACCAAGCAAGTGTTTTAGTTACTGAGCCATCATTCCCCAACTTACACTATCAATATTTTTTAAATTATCTTTGTTGTATCTGCTTTGCCCAAAATATGATTTTGATTTTTTGAGGATATAAATTGCGTTGTTGTTATTGTTGTTGTTGACTCATAGTTTTGCTGCATTCTGATCAGAAAATGTTTGCATTTCTATTTGTGGAAAAAAATCAAAATGTTCTTTGTAATAATACATGTTAATATTTCATGAAGATTTATGCATTAGATGGAATATGGTTGTGAGAGGAGGCTCAAAGACCATTGTAACATGAATAATAAAAACTAGGAACAGATATTGGGATTCAAACTGAAGATCAGAGAAGCAAAGCAGGCAAGCCACCAGAGAGCTTTTACCTCTACGGAGTCTGGGGAGATCCTGTCAACATGGCTGAAGAGTAATTGCTCAAGACTCATTGCCTGCTTCTGTCTTACATACCTCTCTAGTGCTGTTTTTCTTTTAGACTGATTTACTCTCATGTAACCCTGGATGGCCTTGAACTCATAGAGATCCATCTGCTTCTGTCTCCTCAGTCCTGGGATTAAAGATGTATGCCACCACTGCCCAGCTTCTATGGCTGTGGCTAGCTTGGCATTCTGATCTTCAGTGGCTTTATTAGGTCATAAAAATTATATCACCACAGACCATGATGTGGAAGGTCACTTCCAAGTATGGTGTATATATATATATATACATATATATATATATATGTATATATATACATATATATACATATAACTAAAAATTTTTAGTTGAAAAAAATGGGTGATATAATTTATGCTCTGCAGCATCAATAATGAAGGTAGACCACAGTTAAGAAACTGCTGGTAATGGCAAGAAAAGAATGGATAAGAAGAGGGCACAAAGTTAGAGGACACAAAACTCTACTTATAAAGAATAGATTCTGGGTCTGGAGAGATGGCTCAGCCATTAAAGACTAGGCTCACAACCAAAAATAGTAAGAATAGATTCTGTTTGTATA
Source organism: Cricetiscus sungorus (assembly GCA_030556225.1). Lineage (NCBI taxonomy): Eukaryota > Metazoa > Chordata > Mammalia > Rodentia > Cricetidae > Cricetiscus > Cricetiscus sungorus. Next base: position 1,354,262 of record JANBXA010000180.1, on the reverse strand, counting down.
TTGTACAATAAGGTAACAATATCGTATTATATATGTCAAAACAACGCAGAGGGAGAGAAGTTTTTCTACAAAGAAATTATGTTTCATATAATTGAAACATAATTGTGGTATATGTATCATAAACCACATTAATTTTATAATGACACAGGTAGATAAATATCACAGTGTCGCAGAACACAATAAAATATGTAATTGTTCCTTGTCAAAAACAAAATAAAATGAAACATACTAAGTAAACGTAGTAGTGACTTCAACTGGAATATTGTATTGTGAAGCATGAGTGAATAATACACTAGTGGACTGAACTTAGAGAAGCAGTAAACACAGAACCCGACTTGTCTTCTAGAGTTTTGGTTTGCACAACCATGTGAGCTAGACAGGGAAGGAACATAGTAATCTTCCTTTGGCCATGTAAATGTGAAGATTTCAAATATATATGCAAGTTATGTAAAAAAGGAAAGAAATTAGGTGTACTCTTCATTAGGAAATATTGTTTACCTTGCCTTTAATATTTCTAATTACACTACTATAATGCAAATTAAGAAATCCATTTATAACAATTGCAGGCCAGGTTTAATGACTGCTGTAATAGTGTGCCCCAACTGTGGGCATTACCTATTAAGTGACTACAGAACAGGAACTTAAAATGACTAGTCATTAGGGAATAGTTACTTTATTTGTAAAAATGTGCAAATCCTCCATGGAAAACAGATTTAAAGTTAAATTTACAGAACCACTATATGTAATTTAAACCTATTTAAAATGAAAAGTAGTACATTTTCCTTTATTTTTCACTTGTCTTTAATTTAAACAGAACTACAGAACTTCTTTTCAGTCTCCTTATCCTCAACCCCCACAGGTACCTTTCATCAAACCCCTCCCATGTTGCATTCCCACTCACAAATTAATAGCCTCTTTTCCTTAAATTATATTATCGGTGTGTATATGTGTGGTGTGGTGTGGTGTGTGTGTGTGTGTGTGTGTGTGTGTGTGTGTGTGTGTGTGTGTAGGAACACAACCTACCTAAGGAGGAAAGCAATTAAACAATCCTACTCAGTTGAATACTTATGAACCACAATAATCACCAGCATGGAAGATAAAGTCTAGAGTTGCAGTGAGTGACATATTTGATGGCAACCAATAAATGTCAAATTGGTTTTAAAATCCATTCACCAGGAGAAAAATCATGCCTGGTACAAGAAACCTAGCCAGATTCCCTGGCCTTATGAAATCACTTTCCTAGACCAGAGTACTTCCTTACTCCATTTTAAAATGGAGAAAGAAAAACAAAATTAAAACCTTGCAAGCTGAAAAGGAAAACTTTTAAGTAAATGAGAGAATATTTCTTTAAATAAAAAGAAGGGAAACAAGCAAATAAAAATAACCTCACAGCTAATAAAAATCCACTAAAAACAAAAAAGAAAACTTTTCAAAGCACATGTACATAGAAAACTTTTTTATTTAAATCCCATAGTCATATTCCTTTCTCACCAAGTTAGACTTTATAATTCTTTGAAAATTATCAAATACACATTACAACATATTGCTGCACTATTGTATTACAGTGGAGTTCCACAAATGCCGTGCTTTTCACTCAACAATGTCCTATTCTACAATCAATGAACTACAATGAATGAATAAATTACTTCAATGATCTGTTTTCCCTCTATATGAGTGCATTCTATACTAGGATGTTATGAACAGTTTCAGCTATCACCAATTACATAACGCATCATTTATTTTCTGTTTCATCAAGAAGATATGCAATGTAAGTAAATAATGGAAGATTCTGTAAAGCATGTCAGAAAAATAGATCTTTCAGGATTGAAGTCTATATTCTAATTTTCCTTTGCTTATTACTCTACAAACACTGGCACTCATCACTTTAGAAAACAGTTAATGGTAGAAAGCATAATTTTAGTTCTAAGTAGAAATATCTCAACACTTTTGGATTTCATACATTTTGTAGTGCTAAGAAGTAAGGCAAGGACATCATGTGTTTTATAGAAATGTATTAAAACTGAGCTATATTGTAAGCCCTATGCCTCTTTTTTTAAAAATTAATATTCTGTCATAATTAATTTTAAAAATATGTGTATGCACATGCTTTTATATGCAGGTCTGTGATTATAACACCCGTACAGGCCAGAAGAAAATATCATGCATTGGAGCCACATGCATTTATAAGCCACGCAAATGGGGGGCTGGGAACTTAACGAGGGTCAGTACAGGCAAATTTTAAGCACTGAGCCCTCACTCCAAGTCCCTATACCTCTTCAAAACTCTAAAAGGAATGAAATACACAGACAGATTTTTATTTCTTTTGTTATTTGCCAAGTGAAATATTGACATGGAGAATATAAGAAAGTAGCCATTAGTTTATTTCATAATACAAATAATGAATCAATTTCTTATTTATACGAGTAAATATATTTTAGTTTTTTTTTCTTCATTTCACCAACCAGTTTCCCCTCCTTCCTCTTCTCCCAACCTTTCCCTATACCTCCTTTCAACCTCCCCTATCCACTACTTCTGTGTCTCCATTCAAGGATATTGCCTCCTATGGGCGTCAGCAAAGCGTAGCATATCAGGTTGAGGCAGGACCAAGCTCCCCACCCTTGCGTCAAGGCTGGACATGGTATACCACCATAGGGATGGGTTCTGGTACCATTGTTGGAGCCCCACAAACAGACCAAGCTATATAACTGTCACCCAGAGGCAGAGGGCCTACGTTAATCCCATACTGATTCCCTGGCTGTCAGTTCAGAGTCCATGAGCTCCCAAAAGCTCAGGTCAGCTCTCTGTGGGTTTCCCTGTCATGATCATGTAATTCTTCATTCCTCTCTTCAAATGGATTCTCAGAGCTTGGCCTAGTGCTTGGCTATGGATCTGCATCCATTAGTTACTGAATGAATTCTCCATGATGACAATTAGAATAGTCACCAATGTGATTATATGGAAAAGTCAGCCAATTCAGGCACCTTCTCCACTGTTGCTAGGAGCAGATAACTATTAAGTCCATTCAAGTCATAACAACTGTTAGTTCTCACTTCTCTGTTGAGTTTCTCTCTGGCAGACCTGACCATTGGATAGAGTGGGGTACTGAAGTCTCCCAGTGTTAGTGTGTTGGTTTTGATGTGTGATTTGAGCTTTAGTAATATTTCTTTTACAAATGTGGGTGCCCTTGTGTTTGTGGCATAGACATTCAGAATTGTGACTTAATTTTGATGTATTTTTTCCTTTGATAAATATGAAATGTCCTTCCCCACACCCTTTGATTAATTTTAGTTTGAAGTTTACTTTGTTAGATATTAGGTTAGCTACACTGGCTTGCTTCTGATGTCCATTTGATTGGAAATTTTTTTCCCAATCCTTTACTCTGAGGTAATCTTTATCTTTGAAGTTTAGGTATGTTTCTTGTATGCAACAGAAGGATGAGTCAGGTTTTCATAAAAATTCTGTTAGCCTTTGTCTTTTTATTGGCAAATTAAGTCTATTGATATTAAGAGATGTTATTGACAAGTGATTGTTAATTACTGTTACTTTTTGGTTCTGGTGGTGGTAGTGTATTTGTTTCCCTTCTTTTGTTTTTGCTGTTGTGAGGTTATCTATTGCCTGTGCATGTAGCTATGTTCCTTGGCTTGGAGTTTTCCTTCTAATACTTCCTATAGTAGTAGATTTGTCTATAGGTATTGTTTAATCTGATTTTATCACGAAACATAATATTTTCACATTATGTAGACAGGAGTTTCTGTCCTACTCAGTTCCATAGCCACTTGTTCCCAAATAAATACACAGAGGCTTGTTCTCTCTTAATTATTAACCCATTTCTATTCATCTGTGTATCTCCATGTGCTCTTGGCTTATCGGTGATGTTGGGGCCTCTTGCTTCCTAAGTAGCTACATGGCATCTCCTTGACTCAACCTGCTATCCTTCACTATTCCTGTTTGGATTTCCCACCTAGCTAAATTCTGCCAATGGTCATTGGATGAAACAGCATTATTCATCAAACAGTAAGAGAAACATATATTCATAGCCTACAGAAGATATCCCCCATTACATCTATGGTAACTGAAAGTTTTGTGGGGTATACTAGTCTTGGCAGAAATCCTTGGCCCCTTAATGTCTATAAAGCATCTGTTGAGGCTTCTCCATTGAGAAGTTGGGTGTAATTCTGATAGGTCTGCCTTCATAAACATCTTGCCCTTTTTTCATTTGCAGCTCTTAATTTTTTTTCTTTATCCTGCATGTTTAATGTTTTATTGTTATGTGGTGAGGGATCTTTCTTTTTGGTCTAGTCTATTTGGTGTTCTGTAAGCTTCTTGTACCTTTATTGGCATGTCCAGCTTTAAGTTGGGAAAGTTTTCTTCTATGGTTTTTCCCCTTTCCACTTTTGATGACCAAGTATTTCTATAGCTTAGTGTTTTAATTAATGCCAAAAATCAATGCTAAATTTATACAAGTATAACATTTTGATTCTTCATTGGCAAGGTTGCACTGTTAATTTTTCCAGCTGATTTATTAAAAAGATATTATTTTGTTACCTAAGAAAATATCCTAAAATTTTCTCATAGTGCAGTAAGATATTCCAAATATTATTATGTACAATGTGTCATTATGATTTTATGGGATTAAATAGTTGTAGTCTGCACACAGTCCATAAGGAATAAATAATAAGAAAATCAGAAATTGAAAAATAACATAGAGTTATTTATTATAATCTAGTATGCTCTATCATATAACAGTGTTATATCCTACCACATACCTGTACTGAAAGACTGCCTAAAAAAGGCATTTCTAACCAACAACTATTGTAATTTTAGAGCTACAATACAGCTTTTCCACACAAATAATAACTTCTGATACAACCTATAGAAAATCCTTATGAATTGTCATCAGAAAACTTGCTGAAGCATATTGCCTTATAAGTATAAGAACTATGTAAATAATGAATTTTGAAATACTTAAAAACTTATCCTCATGGAAGGCTTCATCCTCCCTGGGTAACAGAAAGGGGATGGGATGGGTGCAGGTGAGTACAGGTTGGGGAAGGAAATGTAAAGCAAGCTTATTTCAAATTAAACAAAAACATATCTTTAAGAATTTGGGGACAGGTTCCAAATAACTGACTCCTATTCTAATAAATTATTCACCAAGTTTTTCCTATTATGGCCATTGTTACACGCACACACACACACACACACACACACACACACACACACAGAGGGGGAGAGAGAGAGAGAGAGAGAGAGAGAGAGAGAGAGAGAGAGAGAGAGAGAGAGAGAGAGAGAGATTCACAATGATGAGAAACGTATTATGAATAAAATCTTCCTTATTGGAACATCTTATTTCTGGCTTTTTCAGATTTACAAGCAAGAAACAAAACAGTGAAGGGGTCATTTTTCTACAACATAATTTTAGCCCCAGTGGCCCACAAATTTATAGTACTACTTGAATTAAAAGCAACTTTGACAGACTTCCAAAGTTTGGGAATGCCACTCAGTCTTTTGCCACGGTCTTATAAATAAATAAGAACCTAAGATAAGATTGCCATTTTAGTGCATCCCTGACAACATAAAAATACAAAAGTGTGTGGTAGATCTTTTGTGGAGAAGGAAGGAACATACCTTAAATCTTTTCAAATTTTATTTTTAACAAATGAGCCACACTGAGGTACCCACAGAATGTACAAGTTAAAAAAGCAGCAGATGAGGCTGGAGAAATGTTTCCAAAATTTTGCATGTGCATTGTTCTTGCAGAGGACCTAAGTTTGATTCTCAGCACTCTTGTTAGGTGTCTCACAGTCACTTGAAACTACAATTCCAGGATACATGATGCCCTTTTCTGCACTCTGAGGGTACTTGAACACATACAACCCACACACAGACATATATACACATAAATAAAAAACAAGTAAATCTTTTATAAAAAGAGCATCAATTGCTTGAATGAATATAAATGTATGTCATTATAACTGTTGATGTATAGCTCTGAAATATTATGTATAAACCTTAAACAACTATTCTGTTCAGTTTACCTTGTATTTATTGCATGCTTGAGAAATACCAGGCTTGATGACAGATCTACAGTGTAAGACTTACTTTCTATTCAAGTAAAATCTTATATCCAAACTCTATAATTCCTTATATAATGTGATATATTGTTGTTTGTGGTTAATGGGATGCTTTTAATTTATTAGATTGTTTCATTTATTTTTCCATTCTAAGAATACAAAACATCATAGTTTATGTGTGCACTCAGTGCTAACAGTTTGTGCTCCCTAAGTGGACATTACATATTTGTCATGATAGATAATTGTTAGTCAGTAAGAAACAATTAACCACCCCTGGCAGACTTTATCCAAAGTTCATAGAAGATTTGAGGCTTCAGTGATGACTTCAGTAAATATTGAAAGACTTGGCTCCTGAAATTCATCACATTCAAAACTTATTTCTGCATGGGTGATTCAAGTTGACACAGATGCTTAGCCCAATGTCAAACTGGTAGCTTTGGTAATGAGAATATACAACATACTATAACATTTAATGCAGGCAAGCAATACAATGTATTTGCCTTGTTCACACATGGATCCCTTACCAGCATGACAAAACGAAACCTGAAACACCCAGACTTCCATGTTCATAGCTCCTATTCTTGGTTCATGACTACTTTGTAAGTCTTAAATCATATGTATGCTTCTATTTTCATACTTTACTTTCACTATAGAGCTTGATTTCATGTTAAACTTAATATAGAAACATGAAATGATAAAGTGTATAATGAAGATAGTATTTCAATGTTTATTAACACCCCCCCTCCGTTCCTCATGTGTTTATACCACTGGTAATTGAACCTGGAACTTCAATCATTGTCATTCCAACCAACAGTGGCACCACTAAGTTGTATTCTTACTCCTCTTTTTTCTTTTCTTTCTTTGTTTCTTTTTTTTTTTAAATAATGGTATTACTAACTTGCTCAGGCTGACTCTGATATCATGCTATAGCCCAGGCAGGATTTGAACTTAAAAATTTCATTACTGCAGCCTTCCTTCCAAGAAGTGGAAATTACTTATACCAAGCATATTTTCTATATGAGGATATCCATTACAGGAAAAAGCTTCTTGGCTGATTTTATATTCAAACAGTTGATATTAGTACATAATCGACTGTGTAGAAAATGGGCCAAATTTGGCATACACAGTGCAATAGCTTTAAAATACATACAGAATTTCAATAGGAAAAGAAGCCAAATGGTACATTTGGCTCATTCTTGTCCCCCTCTAAAAGTTTATTAAATAGGCAATGAATTCTAATTTTTATCATTATATGTTTCTCCTTCAGAGACTGTTTTAAAACAATAATATTAATAATATGATAAGCATATGAGTCAAAGTTTGAAAAATGTTCTTCTTAATACTGTGTTATATGTTCTATTTATAACCATAAAGAGTACATTGCATTCTATTATATCATGCTGACTCATGACTTTTAAGTATTGTTCAGTATTTTTCCACTCTTGTTTTGCAGTGCTGATTAAGTCAGGACTTTGTGAATATTTGGGCACCACTTCACAGTGAACTCCATCTCAGCTCATGGTACTGATTTGTCAGAGTGCCATATATTTGTGTTATCCCTCCATCTGGGTGAGCTTCTATGGACATACTATTGATTTGTTCAGTTTGCAATTCTGAGACTTGAACTCATGTCCTGGTACATGCTAGAGAATCATCCTGTCATTGAGCTGTCACCCAGCCCCTTATCTATTCATAAATAATACTGCCTCTCTCGCACTGCTATAAGTTATAGTCACAATATTAACCTTTCTAGTGCACTCATTACTATGTTAATGGATAGTAATAACTATATGCTAATAGATTAATTGGTCACAAGTTCTTCAACAATTACTAGGACCAATGAATGAGCCACAAAGATGAAACATTGACCAGGTGACAGGCTGAAAATTTCCTTTGCCTCATTGCTATCTCCACATTTTATATGTTTATATACTCTTTTTTTTCTATAATTTGTTTATATCTCAAATGCCAGGTTACTGTGGTCCCAGGACTGCTCTGAAAACAAGTTAAAAATCAGATTTATACCAAATTTTCTCAGTGTATTTAAAATATCTACATTGTTACAACAGCATAAAATTTTTATGCCTGACTGCAACTGAGCAATCAAATGTAAATATTCACAATAACAAGTATAGAAACTGAAATATGGTCATCATTATCTTTTCCTTGAGTTTTGTAACTAATCTGGTGGTTTCACATTGCAACTGCATTGGAAAAGGTTGAATTTTCTGTTTCTAAGAGAAAGTTTCCGGGATAGTGGGTCAGATATATGTCTTCACAAATTAATCTAGAATAAGTTTCCTGTATCTTAAGTGTTTGGTACACACATTGGAATAGACAGTGACTGGTATGTCTACTCAATGACTCATTAATAATAACCATATGTGTTTTCTTTCTGAATGTGAGCATAGTTATCACTTGTATGACTGTTAGGATTATTGTCATTCTAGCCTACAAACAGCTACCAATTAGCTGAAAGCAACACTCTAAGAACTTAACCCATCAGGCAAATATACTTATCAACTGGATAAAAACCAAATTGAACTCATGAAAACAGAGGGCATGACTTTTACTTCATCAATAGTTCCTGGTCTTCTAAATTTTTTTACTTTAATGCATTCTACCACCAAGAACCACAAGTCTAGCCATCAGAATTGATAGGTATATCACATCAAAAAATGAATCAATGATATTTAGAACTGCAGATGCCTTATTAGAACAAGGCAATGATTATATGTCCAACAGTGTGAGAAATTGGTTAGCATTTACAATATTGGAAACAAAGAAATCATTCCAGTATTAATGGCAACTTCTCAAACCCAAAAATGTAAGGTCTCGTGTGGACAGTTGTCTATGTACTAATTTTCAGCAAACTTTCATTGAGTTATAGCACACATGTAGAAGAATGCCATGTGATGAACACTGAAACTAATTCAAACACTAAGATATTGTCATTAACTCAGATTCTCACAATGAAACATTTTACTGTGCTAACAATAAAAATTATTCCCAAAGTAACCATGTTGAACTTCATACCATATTTTAGGTGCTGTTGTCTGTGCACTGTTTTAGGAGGATCATTTTATTTACCTTTGACTTGTGTGAACTGACATGGAATCAACCACTATCGTGGCCTAAAGGGTTGATAGACAAGTTAATGGTTACCATAAAGTGTAGACTTTAGATATAGTTAAGTAAAAATTAAGATTCTAATGATCTATATAAATGTTAAAGTGCATTTATAACAATGTAGTTGGAAAAAGAAACTATAGTTCAGGATATCAGCATAGTTAGTATTGAATTGAGAGCTAGTGAAATAAAGTCAGATATGACTGCTACTATTGATTTTTCCTCATGAAGTCAATATTTTATAGTTCAGAGAAAAGCACAAATGTCTCTCACCCTTAAATTATTCCTCTATGACAGTTTCCCAAAGAGCACTTACTTAACTTATGTTTCATAATAATTAAAGGACATAGTATAAAAAACTAGTTATCTCAGTTCCCAGCCCATAATAAGTTCACAATAAACAAAACTGTAATTCACCCTGTTGGGTTAGAGTAATAGTTTATAAGAAACCATTTTAATATAACACATCATAAAGAAACATTTATGTATAAAACTTTCATAGGAATAATATTTGTAGTCAGGGAAAGTAGATACGTGAGATATGTATGTTCAAGATGAGAATTAAAATTGATAAAATTTGGATTCCCAAATTAAGAAACATAGAAAATAGTGCTTGGTCCAAATGGTTTGAATGGAACTGTCTCCTCCATAAAATAGAGCTGGCAATGGAAGACATTTCTTATTTGTCCTGATTAAGACTGATAATCATGCTAGATTTTGTTTACTATTTTCAGAAAGTATTTGAAATAGTAGTCCTTCCTCTTTCAAAATAATCAAGACCATTTGTCTTTTGAGCAGATCTATTAGGCAACCCAAATGAAGTTTATAATATTAAAACTTGATTCATAATAGACGTAGTAATAGTTACAGAGGGTTCAGCTCTCATATAGTAATCTTGCAAGTAGCTTCTAAACTCACAGAAATCATTTTTTTAAAAAAATATATTAAAGATCACCTGAATTTTGTCACTTTGTCTTCATGGACAGAAATGGTAAAGCACAAAAATACACAGAATGAAAGGCAAAGTTTAAATACAGTCAGCATTTTCTTTTTGAATTGATTGACAATATTTCTAGTGAATCATTGTAGTGCATTTATTATATTTCATAACATATTTAAGCTCCTCTATGATATAGTTCCAACATATCTCTGTTATTGTTCTAATTAATAAAGGCAAAGGAAGAGTAGAAGAAACAATTGAGCTATAATAAAGAGATGTATTAGGACACATTCTTTGTATTAGTGAGTCAACAAAATTAGTATAAAAACAGACAATATTCTTGCATTTCACTTTTGAGACTTTAATGATGGTATTACACTTTGTGCCTTTTTAAATAATAACACTATACAAAAAAATTACATGCCTCACATTTTCTGAATGATATTAAGTTTTTGGCATGCTTTTATTATCCCTCATACTTTACTGATTTCCTTTGAAATCACAATAAACTTGTAGTGTCACTGGAAGCTTTTGGCTTCAAAACTCATGGTTACCATCCATAACATTCAATGTTCATAACTACAATGTCAGCAAACTAGTTTTGGAATGTGCCTGTGGGTCATTTATCTGCCAGCAAGCACTGAATGACTGTCATACAATACAAGACCCTGGGCTAGATGAATTAGCATGAGCCTGGGCAATTGACATTCTATCTTTGGCTAGCTAAGCCTTGGCCTCTTTCTAAATAGGATACATAAAACCATTACTTGGTGATTTAGTGAGGCAGTGTCTAAATTACAGATGAGATATAGAAGCCTGCCTTCACAGTTGACTGGAAGGCCGGCCTTAGGTCAGTCTGTCTATTTTGGCTGTACTGATGAGCAACTAGATACTATTCATTATTTAGCCACTACATGTTTTGGCAAAATTAAAATTTAAAAATCTGAAATGTTAACTCATGACATTATGTTATCTCCACAGGGAAATACTATATTTCCTTTCAGTATTAGTTCATTGACAGCTCTCTGCCTCTTGCAATTCACAATTTCTGTCTTTCTATGCTCCCAGATCCTTGAAATGAAAATAGACTGTGTACTTATAAAATTCTTTTATATAAAATTTATACCTTTATACTAATCTATACACAAAAATATATGTCAATGGAGTATTGTGTAATATTTCAATACACATATACAATGTGTAATGTTTAAATTAGGTTGCATATATACAGCTCCTCAAACATCATTTCTTTGTGCTGAAATATTATAGTTTATAAAATAGATGGTGCACTTACTACCTACTATCATTCTACTATGAAACTACAACTTATTTTTAACTGAGATTTGTATCCAGTGACACCATTTTTAAAATAGACAAAAACAGTATTCTGTGCTAGTTTGATAATTACCAGTTTCAAATATTTTATTGTAGTACTAGTTATATAATAAATTGTGTCTCACTGGTATCTAAATGTTCTGCATTTCTTAATAAAATAGAGATAGAGCATGTCAAACATGTGCACTGGTGATAATTTTATGTCTAAACACCCAAATGCAAAAAAAAATAGATATGGACATTACTACAAAATTAATTACCACTATATAGTCTGCTTAATTTTTTAAATTTAAATATATTTTAATATCCTTACATATCAAGCGAAATTCCCTTTCCCTACCATTCTCCCATGTCCCCCCTCCCATCACATTCCCCATAAACTCCACAGGGAGGGTGAGGCTTTCCAGAAGGGATCATCAAAATCTGTCAAGTCATTTGGAGTAGGGACTAGGCCCTCCCTCCTGCCTCTAGGCTAAGGGAGTATATCCCTCCATGGGGAATGTGTTCTCAAAGTCCTTTCATGTGCCAGGGATACATCCTGATTCCACTCGCAGAGGTCCCTTAGACTGCTCAGGCCTTCTAACTGAGACCCACGTTCAGGGGGTCTGAATCGGTCCAATGCTGGTTTCCCAGCTATCAGTCTGAGGGTCCATGAGCTCCTCCTTGTTCGGGTAAGCTGTCTCTGTGGGTTTCTGTAGCCAGGCCTTATCCTCTGTCTCTGTCTCTGTCTCTGTCTCTGTCTCTGTCTCTGTCTCTCTCTCTCTCTCTCTCTCTCTCTCTCTCTCTCTCTCTCTGTCTCTCTCTCTCTCTCTTTGCATCTGGACTCCAGTTTGGCTCAGTGTTTAGCTGTGGGTGTCTGCTTCTGTTTCCATCAGCTACTAGATGAAGGCTCTATGATGGTGGATAAGTTAGTCATCAATCTCATTATCAGGGAATGGCATTTATGGTAGCCTTTCCACTGTTGCTCAGATTGTTATTTAGGGTCATCCTTATAGGTCTCTGGACATTTCTGTAGTGTCAGTTCTCTTTTCAAACTTATAATGGCTCTCTTTTATGGTATCTCTTTTCTTGCTCTCATCTATTCTTCCCCGGACTCAATCTTCCTGATCACTCATTTTCTCCTTCCCCCTCTTCTCCTCCCCTCTCTTTCTCCTAACTCCCTCTCCACTCACTGTCCTCCCCCACCGCCCCACTCCCAGTATGCTCAAGAGATCGTGTTCCTTTCCCCTTCTATGAGGGACCATGTATGAATACCTTAGGTTCCTTCTTGTATCCTAAAAACTTTAGTCTTACCCTCCTTCTTCAAGATCTTTTCACATCATTAACATTGGTAATTTATAACAAGCTCAGATTCTTCTATAAAATATGAAACTGACAGGCCTCTCCTGACTGGTTTCTGAGGGACAAACTATTTAAAATTGGCTCAGGAATAATGTTACCAATTAAAGAAGAAATATCAGTTGGACAAAGTAAGGCAGATACAATGAAAATGTCTATTAGATATCATAATAGGGAAAGCCTTATAAATTATTTTCTTTTATTATGCTATATACTGTTTTAATATTGTATTTCAAGACTTTATAATTGATTAATTTGACTGCTTTCTTATTGAAGCACCATGTTTACTTGAGAAGTACAATCTACATCATTCAAAGTCTTTAGATTGAAGCCATAGTATGAATTAAATATACTTTTTTCTATTTGAGTAGAAAAATTGTAACAGTTATCTATGAATACCTAGAAAAGTTAATACAATTGCCTCAGCACAATGTTTCCCTATTGTGCCATTAATATTTCCTATATGTTAAGTTCTTACTGATGGTTGTTCCCAAAAGTCCATTAGCATCCTTAAACAAGATGTGTAGTGGCATCTTACTTCACCAGTGGGCTTGCAGTGTTGGCTGCATCCTAGGAATGTGGCTTCAAGTGTGAAGACATGACCCTCTAGGATCAGCCACCACCACAAGTCCACTGGTGAAACAATATACCACTACAATGATGTCCATGTGGGTTTTGTGATTCAAGCTTTTTCTTCAGAAATAGACTGTGTATTAGCCGAGTGAAGTATTTTTTTATAGAGTTATTTCTAATTTATGTGTCTGAGTGTTTTGCCTGCATGTATATCTGTGTACCACTTGAATGCTGTGCCTGGGGAGGCCTGGAGAGGAAGGTGCATCCTCCAGAACATGATTTGCACTGAATCTCTGTCCTTGGCAAGAGGAAGGAGCCTGTGCTGTTTACTACTGAACCATCTCTCTAGATGATAAAAGAAGCATTCTGATGACTACTTCAATTACTTGCTATTGGTCCTTAGCTTTGGGCTAGTGAACCTTAAATATTCTAGTTTAGACATAACTCACAAAATTGCATTTTTTTCTATTTGAATACTGAATTGTACAGCTTCATCCAAGAAAATTTGACAGAAAAAAATTAAAATTCATCTTCTTTTATGTACCATAGAACAAACACATGTGAACTAGCAAATTTGTTCACTAAACAGACAAATGTCATTTCACTATATAACAAATGAGAGACAACATAGTATATGTAAATGCTACAAAATGAATATTCATTTTTTAAATGGACTTTATCTTTGGGGAGTTTGTTAGTCAAGTTTTATGTTGCTGTGACTACATTTACTGAAGGAAACATTTATTTTACTCTGAGTTTTAGATGTGTTCAGTCCATCATGGTTAGCAAGTACTGAAGCAGCTTGTATTGTAGTAAACAAACAAAGAGAAAAGAAGTATCAGAAAGAGGTCAAGAGTAGATTTAACTGTCAAGGAATCTCCAATCACATCTCATCTTACATAATGCCTCAACATCACATTAGACAGTTCTAACTTTGAATTCACCAATGGCTGAATCCATTCATTAGGTTGGATCACTCATGAAGTATTTGAGACTGGAAATTCCCTCAAAGATACATGCAAAGGTTTGTTATACAAATCTCCTTGGTATTTCCCAATATACTCAAAACAACAATCACAAATTATCACAAAGAGTCACCACAGGGAATCTTATCTTAAAAAAATTACTAGATAAATATAGATGAGAATAGTATTTTGTTGTCATATGCACAGGCCTAAGTTCAAATTCCTATTTAATTTCCCACCTTCCAGATACCTGAAAAGTAAAAGAACATCTCCCATGTAAATAAAGTATAAATGATGTTATAGTATAGTATGTTGCTTGGATTAAATTCAATAATGAAGATGACTTTATAAGAATTAACTTATATGTACAATTAATAAATGATTTTTGGGGGGGGGCTGGTTTTGAGATAGGGTTCCCCTGTATTGCTTTGGAGCCTATCCTGGAACTATCTGTGTAGACCAGGCTGGACTTGAACTCACAGAGATCTGCCTACCTATACCTCCCAAGTGCTAGGATTAAAGGTGTGTGTCACCAATGATCATTTATTACAATGGTAGTTGAATAGTGATAATTGTTACAAAAGAAAGATTGGCAATGCAATTTAGGTTGGTGCTCCAGAATATTCAAGCAAGGTATATGTACACATTAAACCTTGGATGAAAAAATAAAACAAAACAAAAATACAAACAAACAAAAAACAAGAATTTAGAAGGCTACACTATGAAAAGAAACCAGAAAATGAAACATAGGTAAGCATAAGAAAAAATTCAGGATATTTAACTTAGTGAAAAAATTGAATTCTAAATGACTTATTATTTATGCTAATAGATACTTAACTATTTATTATCAGTGAAGTGATTAGCTACATATTATTTCCCTCACACACCAGGAGAATCAAAGTCATTTAGTGGATCAGAGGTACTGATATCATTTAGAACATCATTCTAGCAAGATTGCTTTACTAAGACATATGTTCTTACATGCAGTGGTGCTCTATAGACATATATGTAGTGGCATCTTCCTTGCTAGTGTAGCTGTGTTAGTGGCCACACCCCTTCGGGAGTGGATTCAGTGCAGGAAACAGGAAAGTATGAGAGGGGGCTTGCTCTCTCACTATTGGATCCTGGATCAGATTGGAAGGGCAGAAAAAAGTGAGGTGCTTCTTTATTATTATCTGTGTAAGTTGTTTTCCAATAAAAAAACTATTTATCATTTATCTTGGGTCTAGTTAACCCATTAAACATACCCACACCTACATGTACAAAATTAAGTGTGTGCATGTATGTCACACACATATGTATGTATGTATATACATATACATATATACCACTTAAGTGATATATATCACTTAAGTGGTTTGCCAATGCAGGTTAAAATATACATTAATTCAGAGAATATTTCTTGAGGGTCTGTTATGTAGCAAGTGTTACTGTATTTCTTTAAATATACTTCAAATTTCCATGTGTAAAGTTGAGGAAACATTAAGAGTAGCAATTCATATATTCTTATATTAACAGAAATTGATGGAAAGGGCTAGTAACATAGAGAAGAAAGGCTCTAAAATCTCCCAGGTAACCCCAGTATCTGCAGCATGATCGACAAAGCTATTGAAATGATTCGAACTAAATTAAAAAGGTCCGAGCCACAGTAATAGTAATGGACATATGGATAAGGGGCAACTATGAGAGACAGGCAGTTGGAGACCTAGTAGCTCACTGCATGTGGGAATAGACAGGCCCTAGGATCAGTTATAGGGCATCAACTTTAACATCTGGACATTACTAATCACTGAAATGTGTATTACCCCTTCTAAATCTCAGGAAGATTGAAGAAGAAAAGGTAAGAGGTTGTGTCTTCTGGACATGTGACTAATAAGCTCATGATCTCCCAAGAGAAGGGATATCTACACAAGATCCTCACTAGACTGAGCCCATCAATATTCCAGCCTGAATGGGAGGAATAATTTTATAAGTTCTAACCTCAAGCTGCATAGGTGTTTGTAGCTAATACCTGGTAGGGAAAGGAAGACATGTTCCTCAGTGGTAGAGCCTCTGGGACTTCACCATCATGTAAGTAAAAAACAACTCCATGTCCATGCTCATGGAAGTAGTCCTAATTAAATGAGGTGGGACACACACACACACACACACACACACACACACACACACACACACACACACACACACACGACATGAAAATAGAAGGGGGAATTGGGAAGAAGAAATTTTGCAAAAGGGTGGGTACTAAGAGAAGAATAGAAGTTGGGTAGCACTTTGATCAAAACACATTGTGTATCTGCATGACACTGTGAAAGAATAAATAAATGCATATGAGGATTAAGCAGAAAAAGCAGGTTCATTGGGGTCCAAAGTGTCTTGGTGTTATGCAGTATGGATCTCTCCTTTCTCATCAAACCAACCCATTTCAAATGAGCCTTAATTGGAGTCTGAATAAATGTGCTTTTTTTGCCACAAAGCCTACATTACCTTTGATTTAAGGAGTACACCGAGACATGTGTGGTCCTCAGACCACAGTTCCTACAAGGCAGAAGATATGAACTTATTTGACATTTTTGTTGTGATCTGGAACCTATTTCCTTATTTTGAGAGCCATTAGAATACCACATTTTTTTCTGAAAATAGTATTACACGCATGAAAATCCGCTAGAAAGGAAAGGACTGAAAATACTTCCTGAGTTAACAGTTGGGACACAGAGGTGTTATGTTATCTCAAACACTTAGGAAGAGATTTCAAGTAGATAGTCTCTACTGCACTGTTGATGGCTACATCTGGCACCAGAGTTACTTTTGTGGATACCAAATGGTCATTTTAGAGGGTGATTTTTTTTTCTTCATGTGGAAAGCTTATCCCACTCTAAGATGAATGGGCAATGACATCTCTTCCCAACTGGAAGAGTATATGCTCAGTGTGAACAGCTGCTGGAACAATGGTGGGTGAATTTTGTCCTCTATAGAAAACAACCTTGATGAACATACACAGTCGCATTGCTTTCAGGACTAATGTCCATCTGTTGGAATGGCCAAATGCCTAGTCACTTACTCGTCAGTCTGTACAACACTGAATGCCTTGGCCAATATATCTGGTTCTTTCTTCATGACAGCACTGCCCCCGGTCATTGAATGCATGGCAATTTAACCCTCATCTCACAAGCTCATCTAAAAAAAAAATAACATTATCAAAATTTTGTAGAAGCTGGATATTAAAATCCAGAGCATATAAAAACCTATTATTGGTTTGTATTTTTTTCTGTTTATTTTATTCTTTCTGTAAATGACAGAGGGTCAGCATAACATGCCATGACTACATATGATTCATCGCACGCTATTGTTTATTTAGTTTGCATTGAAGGAAATTTTAATTTCATTTTTCTTCTTCACACACACACACACACACACACACACACACACAAACAATCAATTGCTTGATCAAATCAAATGCTGAAAGAAAGCTTGAAAAATAACCTTGTTTCATTTCTAAAACTGTTTGTTTCCTTGATCCTTTTCTTTGTTTTCCCTCTTGGGCTTTGCTTGGATTGACTTTTTCATAATATGACTCCAGCTTAGTTTTTCCACCCATGACATCAGATTCAGGCATTCTTTGTAGGTCCTTGACCTTCTTCCAGTTTGCCCTCAAGTCTGAAATCTCTCTAGTGGATTCGTCTAATTACTTCCTTCTTTCTTAATTTAGTCTTTCCAGTTTGCCCTATCACTGATCCCTGTTCATCTTCCAGAAATAGGAGTGTTTCACATTCTTGGCTCCCTTGAGAGCAGTCTCTTCATACTTGATCACTTTCTAATTCCAACAAGAGCCCTGGTATATTTCCCTTCAATTGCTTTCTTCTTATGGTGACTTTTCACAGTGAAAAGGGCTCAAAGGAAATGTAACTCTCAGTAGATCCCTTCCTTCCCTGGACATAGAAACACAAGGATTTCCTTTCCATAAACCCATGTTTTTGAGAGATGGGTTTATGTGACACATGTTGTCATAAAACATTCAAAAGAACCTTAGAATACAGAAACATGTGTCTTTCTGCTTGTTTTGAGACAGTTTTGCTGTAAAGTGCAGAATGGCCTAGAACCCTTGGGCTTACTTTGCTAGTCTTCTGAGTGCTGGGATTACAGGAACAGACTTCCATGTCTGGCAATACTTGGGTTTAAGATACTTGTAACATACATTATGAAATGTGACCATGGATGGATCTCATTATTATACTCTCTCTTGCTGCAATTACTCTTTGTCTTGTAGACCATAAGAAAACAAAATAAAATGAAACAAAAATAAAGGAGAGGGGTGAGAGGGAGAAAAGAAGGAGACAGGGAGGTGGGGGAAGGGAGGGAGGAAGAGAAAGAGAGTCATTTCTGGGAGATAGTTAATACAAATATGAAGTAAAATGTATTATTTTGTCTGAACATCAGGCATTCATCACTCTGATTTCAGGAAATTTATGTAGAACAATATAATTATTTCTTTGCTTTGGTATGTGTTGTTCTTATTGAATAAATAAGGAGCAAAGACTTATATTGATTATTTAAACAAATTTTATTGAGTATGTTTGTGACAGGAACTAGCCTAGGTACTGGGAAACACTAAACACTTAATCTTTGTCTCCATATCATACATGACACTGATAAGGTCTCCAAAAACCTGGGACATGTTACTATTATTCTGCTAAAGGAACATAACTTTAAGATATATCCTAATGACATGGTATTATGCCCATGGAGCAGAGAGTCGCTCTGCCCTGATCCAAGAAGGTTTTTTGAACTCAAAGAGACTATGACAGCATGCACAAGACCTGTGTGTGTTCAAATCAGGCAAAAATCTAAGCACTGAGAAGGGAAAGTGGACAGAAAGTATCACCCTTTAGGAAGGAGATATTTGCATTTGATACCTGCTGAGAAAGGGAAAATATTCTCCAAGGGATGTCACTGAGTATATCTATCACACTCCAGGGCATGCTAAGGAGTAGTTAGCCAACACAAAAGGGACTTCATGTGGTTTCCTTTGTTTTGTACTATTTTGTGGAGACTATATTATTTGTCTTATTTGTTTTCTGTCTTTTTTTCCTTTCTTTCTTTTGTTGTTTGTCTATTTTAATTTCTCTGTGTTGGTTGTTTTTTCCCCCTGATAATTTGTTTTTTGTTGTTGTTATTGTTTGTTTTGTTGTTGATTTGGGGGTGAAAGAGAGGGAGATAGAATGAAGTTGGGCAGGTAAGGAGGTGGGAGGGATCAGGGGAGAATTGAAGTGCAAAGAATATGGTCAAATATATCTTGCATATAAAATTTTTCAAATAAAAATATTGAAAGGAGCAAAATGCTTAGTATTTTGAAGAATTATTTATGAGGTCCTCTGTTAAAAAGGTTTGCATAATAAGCTCAGCTAGAAAAACATGGTGAGGCTTGTTACCAAGTTGTGAGTGTCAAAGCCTGGGTCCTGGCAGTTCTTACAAACTATGCCAGATGACCAGTCCTGAGTAGGCCAATTAAAGAAACAAGTAATCGTGAAAGCCATAGAAAAGCAATTTATTCCATGTGACTCTTTTGCAAAGAGGAATAACAAAAGGATTCCAGTGACACCACTCTATTCGACCCAGGTCTATTTTCTTAGCAGGGACCATGAGGTTTAGGTTTAAACAGAAAGCAAGATAGATGCATAATCTAGCAGCCCTGTTCTAAGTGTGGTCTCACCAATCACCAATCCACTTTTCTTTGAATCCAGTTTCTCATGCAAGGTATTCTGACAAGTTGTCAAACCCTTACGAAATCTCTTCTTGGGAGACAAATTCCTCTGGATGGCACCAAGCTTCAACCTCATCCTTCTTCCACCAAGAGATAACGGGAAATTCCAGTTCCTCAGAGACCATTGCTTCAATAATCTGACAGCCAAGGGGAAGCCAACTGTCTCTAGTATTTCTGCAACTGCCAGGACATTCACAAGCTGCTGGTTAAAAAGCACCAAGTTTTAGAAGACTAGAGCTCGGAAAAGTCAAGGGGCTTTCTTCGCAGCTAAGAAGTGGCATAGCTGTGTGAGAACTCTGTCTTAATACTAGAGACTCATCACCTCTACATCTTTGCATTCATAATCGAGTGGGACTGTCTGTTTTCCAACTCTCTAAGTACAGGAAAATCTTGGTCCTGGGATATTAAAGTTCAAGTTAAATCATTGCCTACTTTAATGTGGAATGTTCTTAATCACTCTGCAAACTGCTGTTTTACTGGTTAACTTTGGAATCATGGACAGCCGACATATTCTTCACATTGAACATGCTCTCTATTAACAACAGAAAAGGCTGTACTGTCTCTTGAATTAGCACTCTGTATATTATAGCAAAATCTGAAGAATTTTAAACATGTTTTAGAAGAATAGCTTCAAAAAGCCTGAACTGGAAGATGATTCCACTGGCTCAGAAACAGCTAGAATATTATCTTAAACCTGTGAAGCAATGGCTGAATCTTATGATAATTTCTAAGAGATTGTGAGTACTATATCCAAAAATACTTATTTTTTCCCAAATCTGTTTCCCAGCTTTCTTCTCTTCTGTCCCATCTATTCAGTTCCATGCATCTAAACTAATAAACTAGCAGATGTGGACTGCTCCAAACAAAATATTAGCAAAGTAAGGGCTCTCTTACAACCCCCAAGATATTTGCATTATGATCTAATTTAAGGCATTTTAGATACTCAGTTTTGATGATGAATATTAACATTTTGACATTTTTCATTTCTTTTACTCCTGTATTAACCAAACCAAAATGAAAGATATTACTTTGCTAACATGATAAAACATACTTTGAATTTTGGAAAACCCAAGAACTTTTAGTTAGTTAATGAACACCACTAAAATTAATTTAGTAAATTAATTTTAATTTATTAAAGAGTATTTTTATTTATTTTCATCAAATCTAAATGGCTGCAATGCTTGGAAATACAACCCACTCCTTTTGCCATTATCACACATGCAAAGTGTAATGAGGACAGACATTCAGGATGATTGGTGATGCTGAGACTCAGAATCTGATGAGAGGACAGCTATGGAGTATAATAGACACAACACTTTTTACACACTAGGTTTATTGATTTCATTTTATGTGTGAGCATTTTTGTTAGGCCTAAGGAGGCCAAGATAAGAGGCCCAGTAGAACCTCCTGAGCCTGGCTAAAGTTGGGCAACCTGTCTTTGATCTCCAGCAAGGCCTGGTGTAAGACTACCCCCTGCCTAGCTAACTAATAGCTTGGTGGAATATTATTGGCCCTTTCTTTTCACATCACCTTCCCATCCTAAGATTCCTATCTCAACCTTATGTAAATAAACCGAGATCCTACTTTGACAGACTCTGGCTCAGTGGGTGTTTCCCCAGTAACCAGTAACAGGAAGCAGAGAGGTCTGAGTCTTTCACACTCATCATCCTGCTCAGTCCCCTAGAAGGAAACCAGCTGGACTTGTCCTTTTCCAGCCCTATAGGAGGGTCCAGCACATTGTGGCTGGATGAGTGTACTAGCACCACATGTTAGCTTGGTGTTCGAAGGGTCAGGAAGGGACATCAGATCCCAGAAGAGAGCATCAGATCCTGTGGGTACTGAAGCTATGAGTAGTTAGTTGTGAAACATTGTTTGGGTGCTGGAAATCAAACTCAGGTCCTCTGCAAGAGGAACAAGTGTTTTTACTCACTGATCCATCTCTTAAATCCACCAACACTTGCTTTTCAAAGCCCACCATGTCTTGAACACATTGCTTATTCCCTGTTTATAATAAAGGAGTGTCACCCTTCCATCAAGAAGTTTGTAGAATATGGGAAAACAATATGTGGTTGTAGTAGTTACTTTTCTCATTGCTATGACCAAAGATTTGCCACTTGACTCTTGTGTGTGTTTATAAAGAGAGTAAATGTATGGTTATAGTAGTAAGGGATCTTGTTGATAGTAGTAAGTAATCTTGTTGCTAAGAACAAATAGCTGCAAAAAAACAACTTAAGGAAATGGTTACAGCTCTAGGGAAAATAGCCCATCGTGGCAAGAAGGACATGGTGGCAGGAGTGTGAAGTTACTGTCACATTACCACTGTTCAAGGAGCAGAAAGAGATGTATGCTGATGTTCAGTTAAATTATATAGATTTATTTAAAATCAAAACCTTCTGCATTTTGGAGTTAGTGCCAGAGAAACTTAGCATGAATATTTATGCATCAAATACAATAATACATTATTTAAAATGCACAGTAAAACTCTATATAAATTGTGTTTCAATTTAGTAGAAAAAATCTGACAGTTATAAATATTTCAAATAATGTTAATTATTTCATTTTGACTAAAAAAACAATATTTTCCTTAATATGAATTTATAATTTTTGATACAAACACATGTGCATATTTCAGTCATAATATTGTATGCATCTGAGTAACAAATATGCAGTTAAACTGTTTTCACACTATGTCTTTATCTGAATTTATTGGCCTGTAATGAACTTAGTTATCTCAGTGAACATTATTTTCCTTATATTTATACTTGTAAGGTAGCATAAAATTTGATGTCTTATTTTTACAGCTCAAATAATTTGAATATGTTTTCTTTAGATAAAGTTTGATTACCATCATTTCAATCTTAAAATGTTTATCTAATGTTTTCCATACACTGGATAAATCACAAGTTGTTTAGTATGCTTTAGCATGTTCTCAGCAAAATATGGCTATATCTCCTTTCTAGGTTGTAAGAATGTTAGACAGTAGCTTATAAAAAAGCACAAAATAAGTTTGAAAGAAAGGTCACTTCAAGAATGTGAGGTCATTGAAAAGCCCATTTCTAAAGGGTGACTTCTGGATTGTATTATTGTTATGTAGGCAGTAAGAGTTGGAGACTGGCATTTGAAGATGAGAAGTCACATCAAGACTAGAGGTAACATTGTTTATTTGTAATATGAATTCAGAAGCTGTCTGAACAATTGGTAGATAAATAAACCTAAAACTTTTTTTCCAAGAATAAAAATGGGACTTTTAAGAGAGAAACTTCAATGTCACAGATAATAAACTCTTAAATTTCATGCCCTATAGCTTAACCTAATGACAGAGTTTAGAGTTACAAATCAAGCTCTCCTTCTGAATTACTTCTGAAATCACAAATTTATCAAAATACTTAAAAATGCTGTCAGGCCAGTTGGGGAACCAGCATAAGACTGAACCAGGCCCCTGAACCTGGGTGTCAGTTGGGGGGCTTGGGTAGTATATGGGTTCACTGACAGTGGAACCAATATTTATCTCTAGTGCATGAATAAGCTTTGGGAGCCCATTCCCTATGGATGGATACTCTCTCAGCTTGGGTCTTGGCACAAATGGTGTGACTGACTTTGATGATATCCCCATGGAAGGCCTCACCCTCCCTGAGGAGTGGATGGGGTGGGATGGGGTGATGGTGGAGGGAATAGGAGGCTGGAGGGGGATGGAAATGGGATTAGTATGTAAAATAAGATTGTTTCAATTTAATTTAAAAATAATTAATAACAAACAAAAATGCTGTCAGGCATAAATTGATACAGGTATCCAACTGTAATTTATCAAATCATACATTTAAAAATTTCACAAAAACCAAGGCTATTATTTTAAATATGCTAAAACCCATGCATTTAATCATGTTAAAACTCATTTATAAATATATATAAATTATAATGTATAAGTAAATAAATTGCAATGCTCAATATATGTTAATCCAGGTCATTGCTTAAAAAGAAAAAAGTTATTCAAATATCATATTTATTTTCAGCATTGCAGGTGTTGATGCTTTGTTTGTTTTCTTTGATTTCCTGGGCTGGCCTGGAACTAAAAATCCTATGTCTTAACCTCTGGGGGTAGTATATATATATGTTATTGTGTCTGGCTCTTGTATTTGCTTTTATTTCAAAAGTTTCATCTCTCTCTCTCTCTCTCTCTCTCTCTCTCTCTCTCTCTCTCTCTCTCTCTCTCTCTCTCTCTCTGTGTGTGTGTGTGTGTGTGTATAAAGTACATGTTCATGTGTGGAGTCAGAGGACAATGTTTGTATTTGCAATAGATTTTCTTGTTTGCTGCTATGCACACAATGCCAGAGATTTGTGGGCTCTCTTCATATTCTTGTAGCAGCCCTGAGATCCCAGACCTGTGATCTACTACAACATGCGTTTTGGGGATCAAAACTAAGCTTCTCACAATTGCACAAAAAAGTTTTAACCACTGAGCCATGTTCCTAGCCCTAAAGCTTGGCTTATGAGAACTCAATATGTCTTCATCAGTCTATCATTTTGTTATATCTGAATGTTCTAAACAAGTTTCTTTTAAAATGTCATAAAATAATTTTCTGTGAAAATAGACATATAATGAAGATATTTGATACTGAAACCTTTTGAGTAAAATTCTACTTGACTTGCTTTTACCTACTTCCAAGCAGATAGATATGTCATTAAGAAAACAATCTAATACCTTCTTTAAACATTGAGATATCATATCTAAACTACATCTAAGCTCATCCAGTGGTTTACCTAATTGTTTACATGTTTTCTGTACATCTAATACATTAGAAGCCTTCATAAGTCCCAGGCAAATATGTCTCTCTCCACAGTCCCAGGCTGCCTATTGTTTTGGACAATAGTTCATTAGAAGAAGAAAAAAGTTAATTTGAAAGAAGGGGTCACTTTGGGAATGGGAGGTCATTAAATGCCTATTTTAAGTGATTTTGTAAAATGTACCAACATCTGGACTAACGCAGCACAAATTACTTCAGTTGCCAAACCCTTGTTATCAAATATATAGTAATTTGAAAGGACTTGTGTAATGCCCATGGATCTTTATTATATTTATCTATGACAAAACTCAACTTACCAAAAATTATTGAGTAAATTCAAATATATATAGTGATAATTATTATAATAATAACATGCTATCAGCTGTTACCTGCTGCCCTGTTTTAGGTTTATCAGCAAGAATAGGTTGTCAGAAGTCATTATCCTTTGCAAAATATGTTGGCAGGCTAGTGACAAGCAGGAAAAGTACTCATCCCTTGCACACAATTCTATAACTGAAGCATCAGTGTCTCATGGAGAAAATCTATGGACATCAAACATGAAAATCTCTTCACTTGAAAGAGGACCAATTATTATTTCTGAGCCTCAATAGTCTCAGCTTCAAAATGAGGATGGGAGTATATTCTCCACAATTTGTTTTTAACATTAAACGAGGTAATGTCTGTGCACAACCTCAAGTAGGAAATGTGCTAGAGACTGTAGAAGTGAGAATGATTACCTTAAAAATCCACATCATTTGCCATGAACTGGTGCTTACTTGGTTGTATATTTCTGCCTGTCTTTGTCATCCTGGAGGCAAAGTGTCTCCATAAAATATTAACTGTTCCCAAATCCATAAAAATGTGGATTTATTTTCTCTGGGAGTCCTTTAAGTAGTCGAGCATGAAAGTGAAAAGTGCTTTGATGGCCTTTCCCCACTTAATCCCTTAGATGGAGGAAACCAAAAGAGCCACAACTGTATTATGTTAATGACCACAGTTTTAAGATGCCCTAGACCCACAATAAATAACCCGTGATGTCTGTAACCACGTTGTGACTCATTGTTCATAATCAAGGGACTTCGATGACATTTATATACTCCATTAAACGGCCCATATCTCTGAGGCAGACAAGACTTGGCAGGTGTGTTTTAAACCAACCACAGCAAGGCCATTCAAGCTTATGACCCAAAGCATGTTAGAAGATTCAGCCCTCAACACTGGCTGTTATTCAATTACAGAGAAACTAATCTCTCATTGCACATTAATTAGGTATAAAATTATGAACTGTGCCTCTTTATATTTGTGTCCTAACACTGCCTAGAAATACTAGTTGACTGATTATTTTTATATATCCTTTAATAGCTCAATATATTTAAAGGCGGCACAAGTGTCTCTTGACTACATTTTATTCCAATAGACATCATTAGGAAGTTGATGTACTGCCATCACCTGATGCTTGAACCTGAGCAGGCTGTAATATCAGCTACCAAGAAGGGAAACACACCTCAGGCTTTCAGAAAGGTAGGAGAGTCCATGACCTTTATTAGGCTCTTGTTTTAAGGATAGTGGAGAGTCTTTTGAAAGATCTGAAAATGCATTTCAGAGAGACCTATAAGGTTAATTAGCATTGCACTTCTTAAAATCATGTGTTCTTTTAAATTCACTACTAAACTACAAATAATCCTGTAGCATTGACCTCCAAATGCAGGATCAGACCATTACACCACTGATGTTCCTGAATTAGTAGGCTAATCAGAAATGCTTTTTGGTGAAGAAACATTACTGCTTGACTTCTCATGTTTACTCGACTTAGTTTGGTCCCAATATTATCCTTGTTAGATAACAGAAAAAACAAAAAACAATACAGAGATGCGGTTCATTCATGAAGACTGTGTGCCCTCCCTTGTCTCAGTAAACTTCTCAAGTTGATAGAAAATGTTGGTGACATGAATGATGCTATGAAAACTATGATAATTTTACATTTTATCTTGAATCATTAGAAAAATTACAGAATTACAAACATATGGAGATATTGGTATGCTACACAAACTAAAATTCACTGGAATACACTCCTAATGTATCTGATGTAAGTTCTGTTCATTTGCAATAATAATAATTTGTCTCTCATAGAATTGTCCCTAACATCTTAAAAATCATTTCAAACTAAGGTCAAAGGACTACTCTTTCATATGAATAGGAACAAGCTAAAAATTAAAGGTGAAGTGTCAGGCTACAAAAGTATTTACATTAATGATATGGAGACATAATACATAAAATCATAAAACCCAATGCTAGCTTAAGGGATAGACTATAGTAATTCTAGAACATAGTTCAAAAAAATAAATAAATAAAAAGCAATGCCTGGTGGTCTGGGCCTAGGGAATAAAACTAAAAATGTTTCTACATTGTTCCTTTGCCCTTGAATATGGAGAGAATTATTGTGTTTCTAAAGCAATTCTGACACAATTATAAATTGAAATATGTGTGATAGTTAACAGATATTTATAATACATTTTCAAAACAGTAAATAAAATCTACACACAATTTAGCATGTCTGTGTATACATGTTGCCTTGATATTTTCCCTTATGTCCCTGAGATATACCGTGGAAGGAGGACCCTAAGGTAATGAGGGGTACACTTTCCTGACATACACCATATTAGAAATGACTTAATATAGGTCTTCTCAAATAGGAAGATGAGCTGAATGACCTCAACACAGCTTTAAAAATGCTTACTTTACAGGTCAAATGAAAAACCTACTGACTAATTTGTTAGAGCAGCTCTTGATACTTGGAAGACCTGGGTTTGCTCACCTGGACTCCTCAGAAATGACTTGTTAATGTCAGTGTTAGGGGCAGCTGAGCTTCTGCTCCGCTCTGGCTTGTTTGCTGAATTCCGGCAGGTGTTTCTCGTTATCCTTTACATGTGTGTAAGGAAATGCAGAGGTAACCACCCCCACCCCACCCCTACCCTTGAAACTGTTTTCCATTTCTTGGCCTCTGAAGAGGTAGGAAAATCAAGCCCATGGTTCTTTGGGGTTTTTTTGTTTGTTTGTTTGTTTGTTTTGTTTTGTTTTGTAGTTTGTTCACATATTTGAAGGCTATCTGCTTGCATACTATTAATTGGTTGTAAGAAGAAAAAAAAGAAAAGGAAGAAAATTAATGATTATTTTGAATAAAAGAAAAGCTTTGAACACTTTGTCCTCAGTAGTAAAATGTGATATAGGAATGGTGGCCCTTCTTTTCCATGAATTATAAATGTGACTTAAAAAGCCTGGGCATAAGACATTCATTCTTTCTACATGATATCATAATATTGATGAATCCTAAACAGTGGACCAAAGAGGCATACACTACATGTATTTTTCTACAGACTTTTTCAAATGTTTTATTCATATGTTCTTTAAAAGTTTGAATTTTATTTTTCAAAATAAATAAAATATAAAATTTAATGTAAATAAAATTTAAAAGAGACTTAATTAGAAACATTCTACATGATTATGACCATGCAGAAAAAGTTAAGTAGAAGTTACAATAGGGGAAATAACTAAAACAAAAGTATTAAAGGAACCATTCTAAGAACCATTCTGTTTCAGAACATAAGACAAAGAATGGGCTAGACCCATGCAATGCATGACTTTATGTCATAGTGGCATCACAGAGCATAGATAAATCTTTTTCCAAACAGGTTCAGGCTGAGCTGAGATCCCCTGCCACCGTGGGACACTGTGGAGCATTGCTGAGAACCATGGTAGAACACAAGAGGTGCTGTAACTTGAACATTGACTCATAAAGACATGTAATCAGACTGGTCCACAGAGTTCAGCAAATTTTCCAGAGGTCAAAACAGTTTCAAGCAGGCCAAGAAGTGTAAGATAATTCATACCCTCAAAGGGGAAAAAAGCCAAATATGTAATGAATAGCACTAATAGATGCAATATTCAGTTTGCAGTCTGGACCCCAAACAGAGGGTTCTTTTCCCATTTTACAATGTCAAAAATAATATGGACTATATATCAACTTCAACATTCTTCTGTCCAAGCCAGGACAAATATCTACTCAACAAAATTCAATTAACTTCTCTATAATTCTCAATCCAAGACAAATTATTATCTGCTCTGAACTTCTACTTGCAATGATAGGGACACTTAACTGTCACCATCAGGAATACGAATGAGGGAAATACCAAGAATTCCCTGGACTTCAGTGTAGTAGACTTTTTTCTTTTTATTCTTTGGGGGCTTGCCATTCAGCTCCCAAATAAATACACAGAGACTTATTCTTATTTATGAATGCCTGGCCTTTTATCTCTTTATTAAACCAAACAGGTGTTTCAGGCAGACTATATGACACAGCTTTACAGAGTTAAATAAATGCAGCATAAAAGAACGCAACACAACTTTGCATCATTAAATAAATATTTCACAGTATAAACTAGTGTAACACATCTCAAACTAATACTCCATAACTTCAGAAGTTCTAACATTATACTGACAAATTTCACAAATGTCTGATAGGACAGAAAGGCTCCTGTCTAGGTTGCAATTATTTTTTTCTAGAAGTTTTCTTTTTTCTACGTTTTCTTCCTGGCCTTTGAAGACTCTTAAAATATACTTTTGTTTATTTTATTGTATGTATATGAGTATTTTGCTTACATGTATGTATGTGCAACTTGTGCATACCTATGAGTGTTTGCAAGCTACCATGTGGGTTCTGGGAACTGATTCTGGGTCATCTGCAAGAGCAGCAAGTGCTCTTAACTAGGAATTTCTCCAGTTCCCTTGGTTACACTTCTAATTTTTCCTTCCCCTGTTCCTCTTAACTCTCTCCTTTTTTTCCTCTACCCATTTTTCCTTGGTTGCATTTGAATCAGAACTGGCTGTATGCTTCTAGCCTCCAAGGACCTTAGGAACCAAGGACCATGTTTTATTCTTTAAAATACAGATATAAATTTTGCCTATGCCTATGACATTTTTCAACAGTAAACTTTAAAAACTTTTCAATGCTGGACTTGATTTTGAACACAGTATTCACACCCAGAATTCTTTCTAAATATATTTCTGACTTTTAATTTTTTTTTTCATTTCTGCATCATGTTATTTTTTGTTCATGCCTCCCTATCTGTCACCATATGTACAAGCCATAGAACAGGCTGAATTTGGAGAGTCATAGATTTCATTTGTATGGAAGGTTTTATTGTGTGCCACCTTAATCCATGTAAAACGTTTTAACAAGGACAAAAAACATTGTTTTTGACAAGATCTTTGTTCCAGGCCATTTTAGTCAGCTTTGGTTGCCTGCCATCATCTTCCTTCCAATCCCCCAAGTTCCTCTATCACAAGATTTTATTTTGTTTGTCACAGCTTTCCATTGACTTTGCCAGTGGTCATGGGATAACAAGATGTTGACTAAAGAATATCCTGGATTCATGCTCATAATTCATAGTTCAACCCACTTTCTATTGTTACCAGTCTCGTCTGTTTGGTAGCAAGAGGAGTTGAAAATGGCCAGGAAGGATTTTCCACTTCTATTTGGATGCAACTTTGGCTTCATCCCCTTGTTGTATGATTTTTTCTTCTCTACGAGTACTCCTAAAATTTCTAAATCAAAGGTTATGGGGAGGAAATTAAATATTTTGTCACTCACTGTACCCTTCATTCACTAGTTTAACATACATATATCAATGATATAAGTCTTTTAAGAGCTTTGACCTTATCTTCCAGCTCTAAACCAGTGTTCTTTTTCTAACTTTACCATTCTTGTTCATTTTAACTGGCCAAAAGCAACAACAAAAACAAAACAAAACAAAAACAAAAACAAAAATTACATTCATTATTCTTTGTAAATCTTTTCTTCAGTTTATTTCACCTAAAATTCATGATGGTCAAGAAGTTATAGACTCAGTGTTGCTATCAGAAAAAGTTCCTTTTTTTTTGTATTGCCTTCTTTAACATTTTATCTTAAGATTCTAACTACACCATTTCTCTCCTCCCTTTACTCCATTGAAACCCTCCTGTTTATTCCTTCTTTCTCTTGTACAAATTCATGACCTCTTTTCATTAATTGTTAGTACCTGAATATATATATATATATATATATATATATATATATATATATATATATTTTGTGTGTGTGTGTGTGTGTGTGTGTGTGTGTGTGTGTGTAGAGTTGAGGTCTAATGGTCTACTTTATGAAGGGCATTTTTGGATAGGGTTATAATATATTATATCCACTGCTATCCAAGCTCATATTATGTTCATCATGAGAGGGAGAAAATATCATCATAATCACCATCATCATCATCACCATCATCATCATCATCATCTCTATCACAACAATAGCACACACACACATATGAACATATGAATATTCCTTTTCACTAACTAGTCTTAAAGGTTATAAGGAATTTTTCACTGATTTATCAACCAGAGGGTCAAAAGATATTTACCAGTGTAGCTATGAACTGAGGAATGGAAACAACTCAGAAATTTCAAAGGTAGCGCAACACTTGCTTTCACATATGTGAACCTGGAGTGACCAACCTGTCACTATTCTTCAATGGTGATATGAAGTCAGATAATATGTACACTGTGAGTCTAAAGACATCTTATTATGAAACTGGTTATTTTTTCTTTTTCCTTTTATTAATTTAAATGTGAAATAAGATTTTTGACATGTCAATACCAATTCCCTGTCCCTCCCTTTCTCCCCTGTGTCTAGGCCCTCCCCCATGTGTCTAGGCTGAGAAAGTATCTCTCATTTGAAATGGGCTCTCAGAGTCTATTTGTATACTAGGGATGACTACTGTTCCATTACCAGAGGCCAAATAGACTGCCCAGTCCTCCTAACCAATACCCACATTCAGGGGGTCTGGGTCAGTCCTATGCTGGTTTCCCAGCTATCAGACTGGGGTTCATGAGCTCCCCCTTATACAGGACACCTGTCTCTGTGGGTTTCTCCAGCCTGGCCGTGACCCCATTACACTCCTCTCTCTCTCTCTCTCTCTCTCTCTCTCTCTCTCTCTCTCTCTCTCTCTCTCTCTCTCTCTGCAACTGAATTTCAGAAGTTCAGCTCAGTGTTTAGCTGTGGGTGTCTGCTTCTAATTCTAGCAGCTACTGGATGAAGGCTCTAAGATGTCATATAAGGTAGTCATCAATCTCATTATCAGAGAAGGTCATTTAAGGTAGCCTCTACAGTATTTCTTAGATTGTTAGTTGGGGTCATCCTTGTAGATCTCTGAACATTTCCTTAGTGACAGACTTCTCCTTAAATTTATAATGGCTCCTTCTATTATAGTATCTCTTTTCTTGTTCTATATTTTTTCCCTGACTCAATCTTCATGCTTTCTCATGTCCTCATCTCCTGCCTTCTTCCCCCTTTCTCTTTCTCCTAAGTCCCTCATCCCTTCCCCCATGCTCCCAATTTGCTCAGGAGATCTTGTCCATTTCCCCTTCTCTGAGGGACCATGTATGAGTCTCTTAGGGTCCTCCGTGTTTCCTAGCTTCTTTGGCGGTGTGGATTGTTGGCTGGTAATCCTTTGCTCTATGTCTAAAATCCATATATGAGTGAGTACATACCATGTTTGTCTTGCTGTGGCTGGGTTACCTCACTCAGGATGGTTTCTTCTAGTTCTATTCATTTGCCTGCGAATTTGAAGATTCCATTGCTTTTTTTCTCCTGAACAGTACTGCATTGTGTAAATGTACCACATTTTCTCCATCCATTCTTCAGTTGAGGGGCATTTAGGTTGTTTCCAGGCTCTGGCTATTACATATAATGCTGCTATGAACATAGTTGAACAAATGGCCTTGTTGTATGAGTGTGCATCTTTTGGATATATGCCTAAGAGTGGAATTGCTGGAAATTGTGGTAGACTGATTCCCATTTTTCTGAGGAACTGCCATACTGATCTCCAAAATGGCTGTACAAGTTTGCATTCCCATCAGCAATGGAGGAGTGTTCCCCTCTCCAAATCCTCTCCAGCATAAACTGTCTTTGTTGTTTTTTATTTTAGCCATTATGACATGAGTAAGATGGTATCTCAGAGTTGTTTTGATTTGCATTTCCCTGATGGCTAAGGATGTTGAGCACTTTCTTAAGTGTTTTTCAGCCATTTAGAATTCCTCTATTGAGAATTCTCTATTTAGTTCTTTATCCTGCTTCTTAATTGGATTATTTGGTGCTTTGGTAACTAGTTTCTTGAGCTCCTTGTATATTTTGGAAATCAGCTCTCTGTCAGATGTGGGGTTAGTGAATATCTTTTCCCATTCTGTGGGCTTATGTTTTTTCTTGTTGACTTCATCCCTTGCCTTACAGAAACTGTTGACTTCAGTGTCTGTTCTACTGGTGTCATGTTCAGGAATTGGTCTCCTGCACCAATTTGTTCAAGAGAACCCCCCACTTTCTCTTCTAAGAGGTTCAGTGTGGCTGGATTTATGTTCAGGTATTTGATCAATTTGGACTTAAGTTTTATGCATGGCCATAGATATGGATCTATCTGCAGTCTTCTACAAGTCAGCATCCAGTTTATTGCAGCACCATTTATTGAAGATGCTTTCTTTGTGCCGTGTATAGTTTTAGTCTCCTTGTCAAAATCAGGTGTTCATAGGTGTGTGGATTAATATCAGGGTTTTCGGTTTGACTCCATTGATTTACCTGTCTATTTTTGTGCCAATATCAAGCTGTTTACAGTCCCTAGTCTTCAGGGCCCAGGAAGGCAGGCCGGAAATAGGCCCAAGCTTACCTCCTCCCATGGATGGAAGTGGGACTAGGATGCTGGTCCACCAGGATGGGTTTCCCCATGATTGTGCAGTCCCCAGTCC
Organism: Cricetiscus sungorus; assembly: GCA_030556225.1. Classification (NCBI taxonomy): domain Eukaryota; kingdom Metazoa; phylum Chordata; class Mammalia; order Rodentia; family Cricetidae; genus Cricetiscus; species Cricetiscus sungorus. Next base: position 1,320,543 of record JANBXA010000180.1, on the reverse strand, counting down.
TCAGGAGGCTCTGAGCAGGGTACTGGAAGGCTAGAACCTGTGATTACATAAAAACTTCTAAATATTTTCTCAGTTTCAGAACTCAGAGTTGCAATATGTTAGCTCTGAGCCTCTTTCCTGCATTGCTCCTTTACCTTGTAGAAAAGGGCTACCTTTGAAGCAGGAAGTAATGTGTCCATTTGTGATCACAAGGCTAAAGAGGAATTGGAGGAATTATGTTTGCTCAGAACAAAGCAGAGAGGATGCAGAGAAAAATATACAGAATTACTTTATATCCATATACACACACTCATCTCTGTGGGTGCTCAACAAAATGCAGACATAACAAAGCTTGCTTTCAGTTAACTTATAGGAATCAGTTGTTGGGCCCAGAAGACTAGAATTCTAGTGAGCTACCGCAGCCAGGCTGCAAGAAGATACCTAGCAAAACTATTAGAGATATTTGATTCTGGCTCTTGAAGAAAAGGGCTAAGAATTTGTCTTTTTTTTTTTTTTTTTTTTTTTAGGAAAAAGTAATTCATTGGAGAACAACAGACTTACAAAAGATATCTTGCTAATGCTGACAAATGATGTGGAAAGAGTCTCCTGAGAGGGGAAAATTTGTCTTAGTTTTAAAAACAAACCCACTGGAAATTACATAAAATAAAGTCTAGGTTTTATATATTTAAAAACTACCTATTTTGATATAGCACATTTGAAAGACTGGAATCAAAATTGTTGTTAAACGCAGTTTTATTCCTATTACATGTCTGTTGTTATAATTATAATTATGATATATTTGGTATCATATCTTCTTTAGTAGTATATGCTCTTTCAAAATAGGCTTATCCAATCATTACAACTGTGCATGGTGTGGGATGCATATATAACGTGTGTGTTGTGTGTGTGTTCTACCCAATTTTCTATCATGAGGCAATTATTCTGAATGTTACACCATGCTTTAAGGAAGAGCATTTTGGGGGCCACTCTATGGTTTGCATTACAAAGTTTCTAAGAAGAGCATTTTGGGTGCCACTCTATGGATTGTATTACAAAGTTTCTAAGACATGGTTTACTTATTATTTATAGATAGTGTGTAGAAAAGAAGCATGGCTACAGTTCTGCTTGGAGCCTGAACAGGCTAAACATGGGCTTTATCACTGACAACACCCCCCAAACAGAGCCAAAGTTTTGATTTGAAGAATAAGTCTGTGCTACAGAATGCACTTATTCCTGCTTAGACTTTGATATTAAATTGTGATCTACCTTTACATAAATAAAAAAGTAACAACAAATCAACACCCCAGAAACAACTCTTCCTGTTCTTTGAGACCGACAGACTACTATTTTGTTAATGTATTTTTTATTACAGCAGAATATCACTTGTTTGTTAAACCTCTTCTTATTTTTTAATTTTTGTTGAGGGAGGATGGACTCAGACCACAGGAGTCTTAAAAGAAAGACACACTTCTCACTATTATAACCATGAACACTCTTGCTGCTGTAGTTTTCTGAGCAATGGATGTTAAAAGAATTATGAAGCAAGCATTCTCAACAGGCTAAGTATAGAGAAAACCACTAACATGTTTCTCTATCTGTGGAATGCCGTCAGAACATTTATTTTAGCATTAAATAATACAAGGGCATTCTTTGATTTTGATATATAAGTCAGAGGAAAAGGGATCAGGGTGATGTCTTGTTCAGATGTAATCTCTGGGATTCTTTATCGAACTGAAGAGAAATGTGTTTCTAGCCAAGGAAGCTCTAAAGTGTACTCTGCCAGGGAAATCCTCATTCAAGTTAAATCTTGAGCAATGATGGATTGGAATTAGAGCAACAGTTTTGATTTAGTCAAAGTGTGAGTCCCAAGATGCACAAACAATAAACCCGATACTGTCAGGTGGTTTTTTGTGCAGTACAGAGAAAACATTCCAGAGTTTTCCCTGGAGTTTCACTAAAGGTTCCTGGGGGCACTACCACAATTCAGCATGCCTTCATTCCTTAGTTAAAAACACATGGGGTAAGAATTTTGAGCAAAGCTTCTGGTGACAGAGTATGTAGCAAAATGAGAGGTAGAATGGAAATAAAAAATTCAGTTTAAGTGAGGCTGTGTCTTTAGTTGGTCTAAGCCTTTATGCTTACTTTGTTTCCTATGTGTCCTATAAAAAGGGCCCTAGCCAAGATTTTTTTTTGATAATGATTAGCAATGCATCTGAAAACTACATTGGAAATGGTAGGGTAAGTATGCTTGTATACTTGTGATTTATTTTTGTTAATATGCAAAAGTAGCCTAAATCCTATTCTGTGTGATAACATATGAAGTTCACAGATGGAGAGCCAGAGACAGGAGGTGCCAAATGAGATAGTTTAGGATTAGAAAGGTACAAAGAGAGGTCAGGTAAAACTGAAAACTTCTCCCCTAATAAGCTTTTTATACAATCTTTTGGAGATAAAAGATAACACTGAGGATTAATGAGTTTCAAAACATGGTTTGTGAAATAGCTGCCTCAGAATATGTGGCCACTTGTTAAAAAAAAAATACAACTTACAGGTCTTGAGCCAAACAATTAAATCATACTCGTTATGAAGAGGCTAAATATTCCCTTTAGATACTTTCCCCGTCTTCATTCCTTTCTTCATTTCCAACTTCCCTCCAAAGACTCGAAAGGATGACTCAAAAACTGTGCTCTGTTCTTCTGGAGACTATAATAAAGTCAGTGTGTCAGCCCAGTTGGCTCTAATTATTTAATATGTGTATTTCTATACTTAGAGTTTTATCTACCACCTAGGTCTTCCTACCACCAAAAGAAGGTTAACAATATTACTACTCGTGAAACCATGATACTCGAGGTGAAAAACAACAACAACATAACAAAAACAAAAAACGTGTGAACTTAAATTGCATCTATCTACATTAAAAGAAAACCATTTGCTGTGAGCAATGAACTTACGCACAACATCCAACAGAGGGCAGTGGTCAACCCTCTTGCTGCTTCTGATTAAGTACAGGGAAAAGATATCCTGGAGTGAATTTTCTTAAGTGATAGATTCCTTTGGGACACTTGTCAATGTATATGGAAAACACTGTGTAACTTTAAAATATTATTTTTATTTAGTTTGTGGAGAAAATTTAGCCTTCCTAGGCATTCTGAAACTATGTTTGACATATAAAAAGTGCCTGTGACTCTGTTGATTATTCAGGGAATTCTGCCACGGTCTTGTTTTCAGTCTCCAATGCATTCCATTATGCTGCTGTACAGATTGTAGGCCTTGTTCCATTTCCTTTTCCGTTCTTTTCCATTTATGTGTTTGGTAGACTATGGGGAAGGAAGAATAAACAGCAGAAATAAAGCACAAATAAAAGTGCAGCTATATCACCTTCACTCTGCCTCCAATCAAAACCTTGGGAAACCACTTATTCTTTCTAAACTTCAGATTCCCTCTTTGTTGAACTCAAGGCAAACTCAAACACTTCAAGGGGTTAGGGAGTGAAATGAGATGATTTGTATACCTTTGCCTACTTCAAAGTCATCTATAAATGGCTGTTTTTTGTTGTTGTTGTTGTTGTCGTCATCTTTGCAGAAGGATGAGACTCTTCCTTCTCTTCTGCCATCCTCTTATCACTGGATTAATTCAATGTGACAAGCTTGCTGGGGATGCCCAGTTTGAACAAGGACAGATGCACCAGAGTCCAATATTCCCCAGCCCTCTAGCAATCACTGAAGAATTTCTCATATGAATTTCACTGTCAGGCTACTAATGACAGCAACCACAATCTGGTGAGACAGTATTAGGAAATGTGCATGTATTGTTGACCAAATGATCTGCAAAACAGAAACTACAATTCGTATGTTACAGATGAAAGATGGGTCAGGATGTAATGAGACTATGAAGGCTATTTCCTTCAGGCACAGCACAGACTTGACTTCTACTAGATTTCAAATATTTCTCCATCAAGGATCCTTCTTTTTCTCTGCCTTCTATTTCAAATAAGACAGTACACCATAACTCTCCTGGTCACTCAGTCAGGAAATGTGTTAATTGTCTTCAGGCATGCCTTCTTATCTCTCTTATGGAACCGCTACTTTTATTCCTTATATCATATTTTACAGTTGTGGTCTTCCATCGTCAAACTTCTACCCTAGGATCTGAAAAGTTTAATTCTTTCAAACTTGGAAAGAAAAAGTAGATCATTTTTACAAGTCTAGACAGGCATCCCCTTATTTATCCATGCTAATACTCTAGGATCTTTCCAAACTGCTTGTTTATATTTGATCACACTACTATTTGCAACTGGGTTCATGGTTCCTCTTGTTTATCCACATAGTCTGGGCTCCAAGCACTCTCAACTGTTTTGCAGCTTCGTACACCATACCATGTTTGCTGCATGTACATCTGTCGAAACTATTCTTTTGCTTGAGATGTGCTTTATCCCCTGGCAGGTGCCAGGGGGGGACTCATGACTTGCTCCATCCTCTGTGGCATTTTGCTAAGCTCCAGTTCCCACTGCCCGTGCCACCACATTGGATGTGCTGCTTGTTAACATTTGCTCCCTACATGCTGCATCTTCATGGGAGTCCGGGATGGGTCTTGTCTGCTTTTAATTTCTAACAACCAGCGTTATGTTAACAGTTAGGGCAAGTACTTACTAAGTGTTTATAAAAGTAGTAAATAAATGAGTGAGTGAACAGCTTATCAATTTGTGCTGGGATAAGGTAGTTGAAAGGCCAAGGCTTCACGAAAGGCTTGTATTACATCAAGGACTGGGCAAGTTATTTGATGCAGACAGCCTGTTTAGGCAAATGGGCCATGTCAGTTTTAATGGATGAGTTACATCCTATCTCATTTTCCCCTTGACCATTATTCTGAAGAAACTGGAGTCTGTTTCCGGAATATATCAATTGGCTTTGATTCTCTTTGTGGCCGTGAAAACCACACATGGTGAGAAAGGGCACCAAGGCATTCATATGAATTCATTCAGAGCTGTATTACTGTGCCTTCAGAGGAGACCTTGAAGATATTACCCTGGATGTTTAATTCTCAAAGCCCTGCTTATAAAAGCCAGCCTGGGAGATTGAGATTCATAACTTATTTTTTCCTCTAAAGAACACTCATTTTACTACTTCAATACTGGCAGCCAGGACTTAATCAAACAAAGGTTTATTTTCTCACACAATTGAAATCCAAAGGGAGGCAGATGGGGCTAGTGCTGCCATCCTGCCAAGTTACCAACCACTCTGGTTGCTTCTTCTCTCTGCATGTGTGTTGTTTCAGTAGCTGGTGAATGTAAAGTTGCTGTTTTATCTCTAGGCATTATTTCTGTAAAACAAACAAAACGGCAGTGTATGAAGGGAGCCAGCAAAGCCTATGGCAGTTAAATCTTTCTTAAGCCTTAACTGCTAGACAGCCTCTCTCATTGGTCACAGAGACCCATCGGCACTTTCAAGAAACAGTTTTTGAGCCCACATCCTCTGTAAACACATCTGTCCTTTTGAAAGAAGAGGTGGTAGACTTTGGCTTGACAAATCTGATACAATTGAGCAAATGGTAAGAAACATGAAAATATGCCAGGTGGTGGTAGCTAACACTTTTAATACCAGCACTCAGGAGCAGAGGTGGTAGTTTAAATTTCTATCTCATTTTGACAAGTTAATATTTTTTTATTCCCAAACAACATTTTTGGGGGGTTGTTTTTTTAATTTTTTTTTATTATTTTATGTGCATTGATGTTTTGCCTATATGTATGTCTGTATGAGGATTTCAGATCCCCACAACGGTAGTTACAGACAGTTGTGAGCTGATTTGTGTATCCTGGGAATTGAACCTGGGCCCTCTGGGAGAACAGGCAATGTGTTATGGGCAGTTTCCCGCCAGTCTGGTCCCACAGCTGTGTCTAATAACATGCAGAGACACTGTATTAATTATGAGACTGTTGGCTGGTTACTAGCTTTTTTTTATTGGCTAGCTCTGTCTTAAATATTAACCCATTTCTATCAATCTAAGTGTTTCCTCATGGTCTTATCTTACTGAACAGAGGTTCAGGACCTTTTCTCTCACATACTATAACTTGACACTTCTCTACTACTAATCTCCCAGAATCCTTCGTGTCTCCTAGTCCTGCCTATCTTGCCTTCTTATTTGCCAACAGTGCTTTATTCATTAACCAATAAGAGAAACATATTACAGAATGACATCTCCCATCAGCAGAGGTCTTGACTGGTGAACATCACTCCAGTCTTGTTAATATCCTTTCTAATCTTCTAAATGGGTAAATATTCTAAAACACATTAAATAACATTAGGATTGTTTCTTTATTACTCGTTATTTGATCCTAAATTTTCCCCAACCTTATTTCTAATGACGGTTCATCTCACACTTTACCTCTGGCCATCACTTTCAGAATTACTTCCCATACTTTGCTCCCAGGGTCTCAGAATAACAGTTTCACTTGCACAAACCATTAATATTCTCCCTGCACCTTCTTCCTCTTCCTCTAAATCTTTCTAGTAAAGAAGACACATTTTGCAGGAAAATTCCTCAATTTCAGGTTGCAAGGTCTCGTCCTGCGTCCTCTTTTTTTTTAGATTTTTTTTTATTTAAATTTGAAACAAGCTTGTTTTATGTGTGTCAAGTGTCAATCCCAGTTCTCTCACACTCCCTTCCTCCCCTACCCTCCCTCAACCCCCTCCCATCCCCTATCTGCTCACCAGGGAGGGTGAGGCCTTTCATGGGGAGTCTTCAAAGTCTGTCATATCATTTGGATCAGGACCCAGGCCCTCCCCATGTGTCTAGACTAAGAAAGTATTCCTCTATGTGGGATGGGCTCCAAAGTCCATTCCTATACTAGGAATACTTATCCACTACCAGAGGCCCCTAGACTGCTCAGGCCTCCTAAGTGACACCCACATTCAGCTATCTGACTGGGGTCTATGAGCTCTCCCTTGTTCAGGTCAGCTGTTTCTGTGGGTTTCCCCAGCCTGGAGAAATCCCTGGGTCCTCTTGAAGGCTTTTGTTCCAGTGCATTTGAACAGATGCCTCACAATCCTGCTCCTGGATCTGCATCTCCCTGGAATATAGAGCAATATGGAGCATAGTTTGTCAAACTAAGGAAATATTCATGCATTTGCATAAATGTAGTATCCTTTGTGTAGTACTGTGGCTGGCAAATAACCACACAGTGAGAATTTTCTTCGTCAAGGTAAATGCATCTTTCATTTGTCTTTTCCTTCATTGCTGGAAAGAATTTGGAAAAAGTATTGGGAGATCAGCACTGAGAGAAAGGTAGCTTTTTCACAGCCATGACATTGTCTCACAATCTCTATTTTGTCACTGACCAAGGACAAGCAATTACCCCCCCACACACACCACTTACCTTATGTGGCTTCTTTTCTGACTTTTTGATCTTCTTTTTCATCATGTATGCTTAATATTTATAACATCCACAGCTCTGCCCACCCAAAGCACTTAGTGGAAACAGTCTTATTTTTTTCCTCCTCTCCCCTTCCCTCCCCTCCCCTCTCCACCCATCCTCTTTCCTCCCCTCCCCTTCCTTTCATGTGGACAGTGATTGTCACTGTAACTTACCCCAGGCTGAGCCTTCTGTCATTGCTTAGGGAAGCTCCCTGAGAAACACTAATAGTTTTGTGATTACATAAAAGGTACTTGCATATATGAGAGACTTGAGGTGTAGCTTTATGATAAAGCACTTGCCTAGCGCATGGAAGGCAATGGGTCTCATCCTTTCTGTAACCCATCTTCAATAACTGGTGCCCCAATCCCCCTTTGTCAGTTTTAAAGCTTACATTAGTCTGGGTTAGTATTAAGTTACTCATTATAGTCTAGATTCAATGATAGCAAAATAGAAGTTTCTTTTATTTGTTCCTGAAATAATTGTGCTTGGTGCTATTAGAAATCAACATGCTAATAGCTGCTAAGGACTATAAACATACTTTTACACCAGTTATTCATACCTAGAAATCCATCTTAAGGTCCTCATCCTGAATGCAGAGTGGTTCATGATTAAGATAGTAAATTTCCTCAAACATAACAGTGCTTTTCAGCTCTCATTGCCTACTTAACATTTTACCACATAAATGCTAAACATAAAGCAACCTATTACATAAAGTAAACAAAAATATTTGTTAGTACACATAAAATTTATAAATTTTCATTGGTGATTAATGATATTTCATAAAGTTTAAGGTAAGGAAGATCTGGAAAGCAAGAATGATATATAATTGAATAAAGAATATAAGTATGAGAGCATACTAAGTATATGATATTTTTATTAAAGATATTCTCTAGAGACATACTCTAAAATGATACTGGAAATGGTGGGATGTTTTTTTCATGCTTTTCCGTTATGACCAAAACACTTCATCATGCTATCATATGCTGCTTTATTTAGTAAAGAAAAAAAAACCGTACCTACTATATTTCATTTCAATTATTTGCTTGTGGGCTTCTAAATTATATCATCTTTGATTTTAAGAACCACTAAGCTATCACAATTTTCATAAATCTTCGTGGTTTGGAAGGTAGTGAAAATTTAGTACTAAAAGCCAAGGGCAGAGCTGACAAATTGTGTTGTAGCTGCATGCAACTTATGCTTTATTTTTTATATAAATTGCTGTTTCTAGGTTTTCCCCACAATTATGAAGTCAGAATGTGATAGAGACTTGAAAGACTGCCAGGGTATTTGGGTGTGGACCTTTTATTAGATTTGAATAACAAAAGAATAGGCTCTTCATTTTCATGTCTTCTAATCTAATCATTGATGGAACCCACCAGGATTCTTCTAAGTTTCTATGTTAGTTTCCTCTCTTCGTTTTAACAGCCATTAAAATAAAAATTCTTATTTAAGCTTTAAAAATTTTAAAAGATGTGTTTCAATCATATCCTTTCCCTTTCCCCAACACCTCTCAGATCCTCCCTGACCTCAATAGATACCTACCTAGCTTCACGTTCTTTCTCTCTTTAAAAACAAACCACTATAACTGTGGAGTACATTTTGTGTTGGTGAACAATCCCCTGAGGATGGCCTGCCCTTTAACTTTCCTTACCCAACTTCTTTTATTTTCTCCCATTCTTCTTCCATTGTTTCTTTTTTCTTATCTCTCCCTCCTCTACTTTTTAATCTTTCCATGGTACTATAGATGAAATACAGGTCATCATACATGCCCCTCCTGTATTATTGAGTTACACACTCCCACATTATTGAGCCTTTATTCCACTTGGCCAATCCTTTACACGCTGTTTCTTTGATGTGCTGACCTTAAACCACCTTTTGCTCTATGGTTCCCCCTATTGAATTTCTTTCAAAATGTCCAGGGCACTACTCCCTGTATTTTAGCTCTTTCTGCCGTATTTTCTAGACCTGCTAAATGAAGTCCATGCCTTTACCATAATTACTCCTAGGTCTTTTTCTCCACAGCACTGATTACACTGTGACTATCAATGTACTTTTGTACTTTACCCTAAAAGGAAGAAAGCAAGTCAATCTTGGGCATCATGTCTGCCTAGTTAATTGTGCATGTAGTCACAGAGCAAATAAGTATAACATAAAGTAACAGTAGTAAGAATGGATCTCACAACCTGCTTATTATCAAAATCTTTATAGGTAAATTAATCATCTAACTTAATTAATGGCCTCCAAAGTAAACATCATTAACTATGTTAACTATGTTATTTTTTATTACTTGTTCAAGTGGGTTTTCTGTTTTTCAAATACTGAAATAAAATCATATCTAAAAATGTTACTTTGTTTTCATCAAAATCTGCAAGAATAGATTTTCATCTGACTCTTTAGATGGAAAGGAAGAGAGAGTTTTAAAAGTAAGTAATAAGGGTAAAACTCAAGAATACCATAGAACAAATACTCAGTGAGAACATTTCTCTAGAAATATCTATAGTTGATCATTGACCCATCCTCAGTTATAGTAGAGAGCTATGAAGAAATATCTCTTAAACTAAAAATGTAATAATATGCAAATGGTTTATTAAAGTAATTTTTGAAGTTCTTGTCATACAGGTCTTTCACTTGCTTAGTTAGAGTTACCCCAAGATATTTTATAATATTTGTGGCTATTTTGAAGGGTGTTTTTCCCCTGATTTCTTTTCAGCCTGTTTATCATTTATATATAAGAGGGATTCTGACATTTTTAAGCTAATCTTATATGCAGGCACTTCACTAAAGGAGTTTACTAGCTTTAGGAGTTCCTTGGCAGAATTTTTTTAGGTCACTTTTATATACTAGCATCTCATTGGGAAATAGTGATATTTTGTCTTCTCCTTTTCACGTTTGTATCCCCTTGATCTCCTTTAGTTGGCATATTTACTTGTCTAGCTACAAGTAAAAATACTATCTTGAATAAATACAAAGAGAGTAAACAATCTTGTTCTTAAATTTAAGTCTTTGAAGAAAGAAATTGGACAATATAACAGAAGATGGGAAGATCTCCCTGCTTATGGAATTGGTACAATTAATATAGTAAAAATGGCCACTTTATCAAGATAAGGCAATCTATAGATTCAATGCAAGCTCCATAAAATTCCAACAGAATTCTTTGCAATCCCTGAAAGAACAACACTCAACTTCATATGGATTAAAAAACAAAAAACCAAGGATAGCTACAAATTCAGTATAATAAAAGGACTTCTTGAGGTATAATCATCCCCTATTTAAAGCTCTACTAGAGAGCTATAGTAATAAAAATGGAATGCTATCAGCTTAAAAACAGACAGGTAGATCAATGAAGTGGAATCAAAGACCCAGAAATAAGTCCACACACCTATGGATACCTGATTTTTGACAAGCCAAAATTATACAATGGGGGAAAAAAAGCATTTTCAACAAAGGGTACTGATGTGACTGAATGTTGGCATGTAGAAGAATTCAAATAGACACATATTCATCACCTTGCACAAAACTCAAGTGAATAAAAGACCTCAATATAAATCCTGTTAAATTGAACCTGATTGAAAAGACAGTGCAAATTAGCTTTGAACATATTGGCCAAGGAGACAACATACTGAAGATGTTGTCTTCAACAACCAGTAGCATAGATGTTAAAATGGATAATTAGTAAATGGGACCTCATGAAACTCAAAAGCTTCTGTAAGGCAAAGGACACCATCAATATGACAAAATGGCAGCGTACAGAATGGGAAAAGATTGTCGCTGACCTCCTATCTGACAGAAGATTATTTCTAAAATAAAGAACTCAAGAAACTTGACATCAAAAAGTCAAATCAACCAATTAAAAAGAGGGTACAGAGCTAAACAGAATTTTCAAGAGAATAATATCAAATAGCTGAAAAGTACTTAAATCTTCAGCATCCTTAAGCATCAGGTAAATGTAAAACAAATTGACTCTAAGATTCCATCTTACACCTGTCAAATGGCTGGATCAAAAACACAAATGACAACTTATGCTGGAGAGGATGTGGAGTAACAGGGACATTTCTCCCTTGTTTATTGGAGTCTAAACTTGTACAGCCACTTTGGAAATCAGCATGGAGGTTTCTCAGAAAATTGAGAATCAATCTTCCTCAGGACCCAGCTATACCACTCTTGAGCATATACCCAAAGTATGCTCAGTCATACCTTAGGGCACGTGCTCACCTATGTTCATAGCAGCAATGTTCATAATAGCCACAACCTGGAAGCAACCTATATGCTGCTCAACTGAAGAATGGATAAAGAAAATGTGGCACATTTACACAATGGAGTATTACTCGGCTGTTGAAAACAATGACATCAGAAACCTTGAAGGCAAATATATGGAACAAGAAAACAATCATCCTGAGTGAGGTAAACCAAACTCAGAAAGACAAACATGTGTGTGCTCAAATAGAGACATTAGCTATATAGTAAAGGATAACCACGCTGCAAGCCACAGAATCAGAGAGGCTAGATAACAAGGAGGGCCCAAGGAGGGATACATGGAGTTCCCTGGGAAAGGAAAATTAAAGAGATCTGGTGGATGGACTAGGGGCAGGTGGAGATAGAGGAAAATACTGAAAGAGATGAGTAGAAAGGGGAGCATTTCGGGTTCAGGTTAATCCTGGTGCAAGGGAAACTCCCAAGAATCTACAAGGATGGCCCCATCTAAGACTCTTAGCAATAGGAGATATGTAGCCTGAACTGACCATCTATAACCAGTCAAGGCTTCTGGTAGAAGGACTGGGACACTAACCCAGCCACATAACCAACCATCTACAGTTGGTTCTGCCTAAGGAATATGCTCGGGTAAGGATGGCACAAAGATTGTGGGAGTGGCCAATGAATGACCAGTCTAGCCTGAAAGCCAGGCAACAATAGTGAACCTACTCCTGACACTGCCGGGAGTGCCAGAACCCAGAGACTGGATGTTCTAGTATAGAACCAACATAACTTGAAAAGGCATGTCAGTGTAATGATGTCTAACTATATGCTGCTACATAGATTGGTTCCTAGCCCAAAGTCATCAGAGAGCCATCATCAAGTAACTGATGGAAACAAATATATAGACACAGATCCAAATATTTGATCAAGCTCAGGGAATCCTGCTGAAGAAAGGGAGAAAGGATTTTAGGAACCAGAGGGGTCAAGTATATTGCAAGCAAACCCAGAGAAACAACCTGGGCTCATAGGAGATCACAGAGTCTGAACCAACAGCCAGGGGCCCACATGGAACTGACCTAGGTCCTGTGCATATATGTGACAGTTTTGTAGCTTGGTCTACTTGTGGGACTCTTAACAATGGGAACAAGAACTGTCTCTCATGCTTTGGCTGGCCTTTGAGAACCTATTCCTCATACTGGATTGCCTTGCCCATCCTTAACACAAGGGGAGGTACTTAGTCTTACAGTCACTAGATATGCTACGTTTGTTGATACCCACAGAAGGACTGCCCCTTTCTGAACAGAAACAGAGGAGGAGTGTATTGAGGTTGGAGGGGGAGGGTTGTAGTGTATTGGTGGGAGGAGGAAATTGCAGGAGAGAATGGAGCGCAAAGTGCATTTAGGGTATAAAATAAATAAATAAACAAACAAACAAATAAATAAATAAATATAATTTTTAAAAAGTTTTGATTCTTAGTTGAGGTCATCCTTGTGAATTCCTGGGAATTTTTCCAGTATCAGGTTTCTTGTTAAGCCCATAACAGTTCCCTCTATCAAGGTTTCTCCACTGGCAGTGGAACCAGTATTTATCCCTAGTGCATGAACTGAAAGTTTAGAGCCCATTACCAATGGAGGGAGACTGTCTCATCCTAGATACAAGGGGTGGGGGGCTAGGTCCTGCCCCAAATGTTGTAACAGACTTTGATGATCCCCCATGAGAGGCCTTAATTTCCTGAGTAATGAACGGGGCTGGGATGGGGAGCTGTTGGGGAGTGGGAGGATGGAAGGAAGAGGGAACTTAGATTGGCATTTAAAATAAGATTGTTTTTTATTTTAATTAAAAAATTAATTTTAGAAGTAGTTTTGATATGATAACAATAATTTTGGCCATTTATGGTCTTTTGTGGGTAATTCCATAATATTTTGAAACTCCAAATAAATAAGCACAAAAGCATCAGAATTACTAAAGATAAAGGCTCAGTTATATAGAATAATGGTTCTCAATCTGTAGTTCATGACTTCCTTTGGGTAGCATATTATACAGTTACATTATGATTCATAAGGGTAACAAAATGACAGCTATGGTTGGAGTCACCACAACATGAGGAACTGTATTGAATTGTTACAGCTGTAGGAAGGTTGAGAACCTTTGATAGAAACTTCTAGGCAAAGGAGTCAATTGTCTTGAGTATTAACAGCTGATTTTTGAAATGGAGCAAATCAGATGAACTTAAATACCTCTATATTGAGCCAACACTGTTATGTAGCAGATGTTAACTTCCCATGAAAGCATAGCCCTCGAACAACAAGAAAAAAATAACCTGGAAAGAGTTAAAAAGAAAACTGATACTCTTCTAGAAGTATTTATTTTTTTCTGTCTTTCCACCTCAGTGGCTTTAATTAGCTATGATTAGCCTTAACTCACCACTGATGTATGTGATTTTAGGACTTTATAGGAGATATTTAGACCTGGTATATAGAGGGTCAAGAAAAAATATGCAACATGGAAGATGTGTTGAAATTATTTCATTTAACCTTTCTTTTTCAGAGAACTTTAAAAATAATGGTAATTTCTACTTTGGGGGCTTCTGATGAGCAGTTGTGGTGTTGAGTTGAGACAACCATGAGCTTCATGATTGGCACATTGCCCTATATATTCTTGCTTCACTGGGAGAAAACAAAACAAGATTGAGATCAATATTTACACAAGAAGAGATTCCTAAATATTTGGGGGTTTTGTTGCAATAGTAGACCACATAACACAATTTTCTGGTTTAGAATTGCAAAAAGAAAAAAATGCATCCCTAGATAATTCTAAAGAATCAGATAAAAATTTAAGTCTTAAATGAGGGGATTTTTTTTACTGTACTCATTTTGTAGAGCATTCATTGTTGAGAAATGAAATTTCAAGCCCTATAGTCCCTGGAGATTCGTCAAGATAAGTAAAGTCATGGAGAAATCTTTCCTAAAACAATGGCTATAGCAAAATTAACCTTCTTAACAATGTTTTGCTCAAAAGCCAAGTAATTTGAAAGAAATCCAAGCATATAAAACAGGTTATATAAGAAATCAAACTTACAACTTTGTATAAGACACATTGATAATTCAGATACCAAGTATCTGTAAGCCATCATGATATGCTATGCAGTATGCTAAGACACAAGACATGCTCACTGACCTCAAGTAATTTATACTACAGAACTGAATTAAAAGGAAACATATACAATGCTAAATAAAACTACATATTTAATGATAATACAGCCATTAACACAGTCATGAGGTTTCCTGGTACAGCTAACAGCCACAAACCCTTTAGTCTTCAGATTAAACTTAAACCTTAACTGCTACAAAACTATGTGAAAAGATTAGAGATGGATGTTGTGGTGTATCTAACAGACACTGAACAGAAAACAACATAATCCATCTTACCTGAATAGAGAACTAATGTTGGCAAATTGATAGAAAATCAAGCTTCAAATACCAGTTTTCACCAGGCTAGAATCTAATTACTCTTTTGCTTGCTTGTTTGTTTCAGTACTGGAGGAGATCTGAAATTTGTCTTTATCCTTCTTTTTAGTCTCTTTAAATTTTGAGGCAGGCTCTTACCAAATTGACTAAGCTGATTTTAAACTTATTGTCCTGTACAGTTTTGAGACTTACCATGCTCCTACTTAGGGTTCACATCTCTACGTCCAAGTCCTACAAGACCAATCACTTATTAAAAATGAGAGGAGGGGCTGGAGTAATAGCTCTGTGGTTAAGAGCCTGTGCTGGTCTTGAAGAGGATCCAAGTTTGTGTCTCACTACCCATATCAGGGGCCTCACAATAACACATAACTCCACCAGTTCCAGTTGATTCTACTCTCCTTTTGGGATTCTGTGTGCATTCATACACACATACACGCATGTAATCATATACTTAAAATAAATCTTAATAAAATGAGAATAAAAATTACTCAGTTTTCATTTGACTAGATTAGCTTAGTAACTAGATATAGGTAGAGGTATGGATGAGTACTAGTTAATGGGCACATTATTGTCAATTTACATCTGTAATAAGAAAAAGACATTCTTCTCTTTTTGTATTCTTCATGCTACATTCATTTAACTGATATTAATTACCCTTGTTCTATGGTTTAAAATGTGTCTCAGGCAGAAATAGATGATAAGGTCCTTTATGCAAAATTACATGTCTAGCATCAAGATTAACTGGAAATTGAGTCTTTGATTCTCGGTAAATAAAACACTTTTTTTTTTTTTTTTTACCATAACTAAAGGCATATCTGAACCAACATCCCTCTAGTGTCAAGGAAATATTTGAAGTATATTAATGTTGCTCATTAATTTTCATCTCTAAACTAACTTCTGAAATGCATTATTTCCACCAAAAGACATTACTGTGATTTAGAAATTTCCTTCATTGTACCTCAGTTTCTTCAATTCTGGTCATCAATCCTTATAATCATATCTGTCCATGGTTTCTGTTACCTTAATGCCCATCACCAGTTTCACCGTCCTCCTTTTTTTTCTCCCTCCCTCCCTCCTTCCTTCCCTTCCACTTTTCCTTCCTTCCTTCCTCCCTCCTTCTTATCCTTCCTTCATCCCTTCCTTCCTTCCTTTCTTCCCTCCCTTTATTTTTCTTTCTTCCCTCCCTCTCTCCCTTCTGTTTTTCTTCCCCCCCTCCCTTGCTTTCTTTCTTTCTTCCTTCTTTCTTCCCTCCCTTCTTTCTTTCTTTCTCCCTCCCTCCCTCCCTTCCCTCTTTCTTTATATCTGTTTTCTTTCTATCTATCCTTTTTTCTTTCTTTTTGTGTGACTTGTGATTGGGATCATTATTTTTTCCCGCTACCAAGCTAGTGGTGACAGTATACGTATCTTCAATTTTTAGAAAGGATATATAATAGAACATAAAGAACTGGTATGGTTTTCCATTTAGGTGTATTTAAGTCTCTTTCCTATTACTTAACAACTGTCTTTGAAACATAATTTATTCACATTTGGATTTTCATCCTCCTGAGAGCTCCCTGGATCCCCACCCCTGCTTTATCACTGCTGCTCATCCACCAGGGGAGCCTGGCATACTGAACCCATAATTACTCTAATTACTCTTTGGAAACACAAATCCATTGTAACCATGCATTTTGAGTAAAAGAAACACTGGATCATAGTGTCTAATTATAAGATGCTGTTCAAGATGTAAAGGTATTCTAGATATCTTTCTTTCAAATACAAAACACAATTCCAAAGGTTGTGTTAATTAGCTTATCTCTACTGTAATGACAGACATTCTGCCACTGCCTTCACTTTCAGAATTTCCTTTTACACCAGAGTCCAGAGTAATCCAATCACCAAAATAGGTACTTCCCAACTGGTCTTGTCTCTTCCTCAATTTCCAAAAACCCTGTATTTCATCATGCATACATTTTTAATCTTTAATTTCTGATAACATTATATCTTCAAGAATAACAAGGAGCACTTTTTGCCTCTTTTTGATAAAGGATTTAATTAATTAAAAATATCAAAGCTATTTATTTTACACACACACATACACACGCACACACTCTCTCTCTCTCTCTCTCTCACACACACACACACATATACACACACACCCTTCTATCTCCATTGCTATTATAGTTCAGAACAATTTGTAGCTCACTGACAATTTGTAGCAAAGAGTATTTTAGCCTTCCAGAATCCACCTCTGGTCTTGCCTCTTACACATTTTGTCTCTCATCACAATGTAATGATCTCTCTAAAATACAAACTCAGCTTAGAGACTTTTATGTCCCAGTTCCCAGAATAAAATGCTTGATTCTTCCCTGTAGAATATGAAGGGATTAGCGGAAGTCCCTGTTAAAGCTTTAATATTGTATCAACCACGCTGATGCCACAGCCATGCTAGCTTGCATTGCTTTTGTTGTTGTGACTTGTTCTGCACTATTTTCAGTGTTTAGGGCATATTGTGCTACAGATTCCATAATTAGTAATATGTGGTCTTTTAAATGTAATTAAGTGAGCACAACAATACCTGAAACCTATTAAAATTAATAAATGCAGACAAAAGAAATATAAAGTAAAAGTATAAATGAAAAAAGAAAATAATATAAACAATGACAAAGAAAATAGAAAGTAATATAAATTAAATATAACTGCTTTTCACTTTAATGTTATTGTGCTGCAGTGTTCTACAGTCATGAATACCTCTGCTCCCCCACCCCCCGACTAGCATTAATGGTGTCAAATTTCACTGCAAGTGATCACATTGTTAGGAAAGAAATAACATATCTAGTGTAGCTATTCAAAATTTACTCTTCTAAGGTATTGCATTGATTGGTTGTTAAAGATCTGAAGATGTTGAGACTAGAAATAGAAAAGCAAAAACACCTCTGCAAATGTAAAACTCACAACAGTGTTTCAGGAGTTGCCAGGCAAAAAGCAGTGTTACATTCATCTCTCACACATGCTCTGCTACCCTGCAGAGGAAGTCTATTTCTGGCACATTTAAGAAAACCTATAAATAAAATGTATACGGATAAGTAAAAAAAAAAAAATGAATTATGAGAATTCTGCAAGAGGGCTAAGTGCTCATCATTAATGAAGAGAAACCATAGAGATGGTATACTGAGTGGCTTCGAATATTGAAATATGGCTTATTGAAAAACATTTTACTATGGGTAATTTCAGAGGAGAAAAACAGTACTAATGAAGGGCTGAAAAAAATGGGAGATCCAGGACATTTAAACCCAATATAAGAGACTTTTGGAACACTAGGCTGCCCAATGATGAAATAGTACACATAGTGTGGTTCATAAACATCTGTCACAGCTGTCCTGGAGGATGAATAACTTGAGAACTAGGGTGGATAAAACTGTTTGTAAGCTATTTTCCAGCTCTGTCAATGAACATTTAACATACTATTAGTCAGAACTTATATTTTTATAAACCATAAAAAAGTAATGTAATGGACTTGTCTCATCTTGTCGGGAAATTATATGTTTGGAAGTTATTATTTAATGCTCTTTAGTACCATGGGATGAAGAACAGTGAATGATTGATTGTGTCTAAGGGGTCATATATCACAAAGTCTATGGTGTTTGAATGTGGTCTTTGGACATGAGGGGATTTTTAGAGCTGGCTGAGAGAAAGGGATTGTATATGAGAAGAAACAAAGTACATAAAGTGATATGGAGAAAACTTACACATTTTTAAGAGAATTGTGAATTGATTGTTTTGGTTAGAATTTTAGATAAGGAAAGAGCAAGATAAGGAGATAAAAGATGTACATGCTAATCATGGATGCTGACCCCATTGGATTTATACAGAGATTTTTATCTCTCTTTTTCTTGCTTTTTACAATTTTTTATTTAAACTAGAAACAATTTTGTTTTACATGTCAATCTCAGTTCCCTCTCCCTCCCCTCCTCCCCGGCCCCCCACTAACCCTTCAACTACCATCCTCCACAATCACCCCTACCAAACCCCAGCCCATCCCCTTTCTGTTTCCCAGAGTGAGGCCTTCCATGGGGGAGCTTCAAAGTCTGTCATATCATTTGGGGGCAGTGTGCAGGTCCTTCCCCATGTGTCTAGGCTGAGGGAGTATCCCTCTATGTGGGATGGGCTCCCAAATCCATTCGTGTGCTAGGGATAAATACTGATCCATTAGTGAAATCGAAGCAGTCATCAAAAGTCTCCCAACCAAAAGAAGAAAGAAAGAAAGAAAGAAAGAAAGAAAGAAAGAAAGAAAGAAAGAAAGAAAGAAAGAAGAAAAAAAAAGTCCAGGGCCAGAGGGTTTCACTGCAGAATTCTACCAGAAATTGAAAGAACAGCTAATGCCTATACTCCTCGAATTGTTCTACACAATAGAAGCAGAAGGTTAATTACCAAACTCTTTTTATGAGGCTACAATTACCCTGGTACCCAAGCCACACAAAGACACAACTAAGAAAGAGAACTACAGACCACTATCCATCATGAACGTTGATGCAAAAATATTCAATAAAATACTGGCAAATTGAATTCAAAAACACATAAGAGAAATCATCCACCATGACCAAGTAGGCTTCATCCAAGGGATGCAGGGATGTTTCAACATATGAAAATCCATTCTTATTTTCTAACTGCGCCTCTCTTATAGACTAGTATGGAGAAGTTATAGTACCCAAGAGATTAGTAGTTGATAATACTCTCCTACATACATACTTATCTTATTTCAAGTTTCTAAATATAAGTATTTTGATATGGAGTCTTGGAATATATCTTTCTTACTCCTTTCTCTATATAGTAATTGTGAGAAGTAGAAATTCAGATTAAACTAGGTTAAATGAAGCTTGATTTCAGTGTAGTACACTCTTCAGCTTGTTCAGGAACTAAACTTTTATTCCTGTGGCACATCCAGGAGGTGCCAAGAGAGCAGAGCCATCAATCTGGGGAAGACAAATCTAGAACTACACTGTAAATTCTCCTAGAAAGTATAAGTCATGATACTCCCTCACCATTGCTTCCAAATGTATTTTGTATTATTTTCTCTGATTTTAAGTATGGAGATGGAAGTATAAAGAAACTGCTAAAGACAAATTCTCCTTTGATTCTCTGACAAGAAAAAATGTTTATCAGTCTTGACTCTACAAGGGTGATCCCAGATAAGATTCCTAGCAATAATGAATAAGTAACTGGAACTCGCTATCTCCTGTGATCAGGAGACTACTTCCATTGTCATCGGAGTGCCTTCATCCATCAATGAATGGAAACAGATGCAGACCCACAACTAAACATTAGGCCAAACTCAATACTGCTGAAGAGAGTGAAGATGGATCTTAGGAGCCAGATGGGTCAAGGATATCACAAGAACATCCACAAAAATAACTAACCTGGCTCATAAGAACTCAGAGCCTGCATGGAATCGACCTCAATCCTCTACATATATCTGACAGGTGTGCAGGTCTATTTGTGGGACTCCTAATATGGGTGCAGGAGCTGTCCTTAATGCTTTGGCTCACTCCTGGGAACCTATTTCTCTTACAGAATTACTTTGTTCAGCTTAAATATAAGGGGAGGTGCTTGCTCTTATCACAACTTGATATACTATGCTCTGTTGATACCTATGGGAGGCCTGTCCCTTTCTGAACAGAAATAGAGGAGGAATGGGTTGGGGGCAGCAAAGGAGTTGGGGCAGGGCTTGGGAAGAGAGGAGGGAGGGGAAACTGTGGTAGGGATGTAAAATAAACAAATTAAATAAATAAAATTAATGTCTTTAGAAGAGTGATGATTGAGATAAAAAGGCCATTGTTAATTGCCCAAAATTAAGATGGACATGGCTAATATACATTTTTGTGGATTATATTTCATTAGGACTAAGTTTTCAGACTTCATTTCCAGGGATACTTAATTGGGAATGTTTTACTTTAGATACCTTGATTTTTTTAATTATTCCTAATACAATCAGGTTAGGAAGTATATTTATATGTGATTAAAATAAAATGTATTCTAGGTCTAAATGTGTTCAGACACATCAAGAATGTAGCTAATAGATATTTGATAGAATGAATTATTGATCCTGGCATAATCTGGTGTTTGATGTCATTGAAGTTCTCTATTTGCCATGTTACTTCATAAAAATATTTATTGGAAACAAATGCTTGAGAAGCAAATTAATACTTTAATTTATAGCATATGAAACACAGCACAAATAGTTTTGAGTTAAATTTAAGAGTTTAGAATATGAAAACATCATTTTTGATTTGTATTAACCAGCTGACTTCTTAAAGCAGGAATCCACTGCTTAAAGCTTTAATCCACTGGTGAGAAACCAGAAACATATATAACCATTTTCACAGTCACCTTCACCAGTTAGCAATGAGCTACTTCTAAAACAATGCAACAAACAGCCTTGAGCTTGCTGAAGTTGTATTGCATAAAATAAAGTATGTCTGATTGTAGTACATTCTCATATAAGGCCCAGCACAATGAGGTAGTGTTTGGTAAATATTTTTAATTAAATTTATTTATTTGAGTTTGGTAAATATTAATTAAATTGAAAAATCAGCTTCTAAATGTTGACATGGGTAGTTTCTCTTCCAGGGATATGCCTGAGATACTGCACAGAGCAGAGTCTTCATAGAAAATTCCCATAGCATTGTTCAAATAAGTATGCACATATTTATGTGAAAGATCGAGGAGGGAAAGTAATGTGTCTAGCCTTGTCAGAGTAGCACTATTTTGAGGTAGGATTAATATAGAGATCTGGGAAAGTGTATGATATGGAACTCACATATGCACATTATTTAAAATTCAAATATGTAAGAGGCATGGTATGTTGATAAATCATACAAGTAAAACTTATACTGTCACATTATGTCACATGCCCAAACAAGTAGCATGAGTACTCTGAACATCTATAAATATCTCCTCCTACACATCGGGTTATGTATTGGATTCACTTATATTCTCTTATGCCAAATTCTGCTGTGTTGAACTTGGCCTTAACCATTTACTATTCTGCAGATATACACTAGACCTGGACAGAATTCTGAAACATGTAGAGAAGTCAGTGTGTCTCCACAAGCCTGCCAAATTCACAATACAGCAAAGATACAAATGTTATCAAGTTTCTCAGAGGGTTGCAGTCTCCAACTTCCTTTATGTCTACTCTGCCAGGAGGGTCCTTGGCTTCTGTCTGATTCCTCTGAAGCCCTGACCATATGGTAGTTTGTGAATGTGGCTAATGTAATTTACATCCTGTTGAAAAATGACAAAATTTGAAAACTTGCTGAATGTTTATTTAGAACAATTTAAAAGCTATTGGAAATTTATAATGCCAAGTGAAGGCATCCAAATATTTTGTGGCTGTTACAAAGCATAATAAAATCAGTATTTGAGATCGTTTTTGATTTTCATTTTCCATCTGTAAAGCTACTTTCACAAATGTCCTCTGTCCCATGGTATACTAACAAGGGACACTTCTCATTACACAGTGGAGACACTAAACTCAAAGCCAGAAATTTAGAAAGGACATTTATCAAAGAAAGAATTTATACTTTTGTGAGAGACAATGAGAAAGAAAAAGGCATCAAATGGAGAATAAAATATAACTTACTGATACCAAAAAGGCAAATATGGGTCGATAAGGAAATAAGGAACCGTGTTCTGAAAGATAACTATTTTTTTTAATTGCAGAAAAAATGAGTCAGGATGACAATAATCATACAAATGTCTTTTGTGTTCTTGTATTTTGGGGGCTATGATATGTGTTTTAAGTACATGAAGTTACATGTGCTGTATGTAATAGGATGCATTCCTTTTGGGACACACACACACACACATACACACACACACACACACACACATTTCCAAGCATGCATTGTGGATTTTACTGGATGAATCATATTATGAATCTAGTACTTATTTAAATAATACATATTTTAATATGCCCAATTCAAAAGGGGACATTAAAGGGAAAGTATATCATAAAAAAATCATTTTTCAAATATAAAATTTCTGTTCATGTATTCTATAAAATAACCTTAGGTCAGAATTTACTAACTTGATAAAACTTTATCAGTCTGTGATCACACAAGCAGGACAGTTAACCTTAGCCCTATGGAAATTTTAAAATAGCCAGCCATGTACTTTAGCTTCAGCCTCTTTCAGCTGTGGGCTGAGTGTAATGTTGCCATTAGCTAGATTCCGAAGAGGCCACTACCCTCATGTTCTTGCTGGACATCGTAGTCCTACTGTGGATACTAAAACAGTATGGGCAATGGACAAGAAAGTGATGGTATCATCTATGAACCCAAGGTTCATCCTTCAAATCTCTGTTTTTGTTTTTAGTCCCAGAGTTAATCAGGGGTTTGGTACTTTCCTTTTATCTGAAGTGATGTCAGTATGGCCATCCTAGAGTGTCAGGCACTGATTTAGTGGAAGTCCTCTCACAATGTGGAGGAAGCCATAGGTATCTGTGTACCTACTAACAAACTCACTGTCAGTGAATACAGAGGTTCACAATGACTTCATCTCAGTGACAAATCTACTAACAAATGTACCAACAACTGGAAGCCTAACACTCACGGAGTGCTCTGTGCATTGAAGACAGATCTCAAGACACAGCTCTATCCTTCCCAGTTGTGATCTTCAAAGCAATTTTATCAACATTGTCTTTCTCGATGTATAACGTTTTAAAAGTATCAGAAGAGGAATTTGTTTTCTGAAACACTAGGTGCCAGTGTAAGACTCTAAAGATAATGAAGGCTAAGAAACATGATAATAAGAAAGGGAACACTAACTTCATAACTGACACCCTTAGTGAAAGTTTATATGCTGTACAAAAGGATTAATATATAATCATTTAACTTTGAAAGGCTCAATCAAATGACAGTACAGCTTGTTAAAATTAGGAAACAATGTATCTACAAAATATAAATATAAGAAGAAATAGAAACATATAAACCCATAGAAATTCTGGAATGAATAATACTGTCACAGAATTATAAAATTTGTTTGGAAGCTATAGTAGTAAATGATTATGTAGAAGTAAGATCTTAACACTTGATTTGAAAAGTAGCCATTTGAAGAAGAAAACTAAAACAGGGATGAGAAATAGTGAAAGATGGCACCTATAAAATAACATTAATTGTATAAAAATATAAACTATAGGAGACCTGGGAGAAAATAAAAAAAAGAGTGTTTATTTACAGTCATATTAGCTGGATATGTCTCATGTCTTTGTATGGCATGAATATCTAGGTTCATAAATGCCAAAGGATTTCAAGAAGAATACTCAAAATTATCCAGACACAATTGCCAAACATTGAAAGAAAGTATCTTAAAAGAGTGGAACAATGACTAATGTTCATATACAAGGGGACCTCTACTAGGCTAGGAACAAACTTCACAGTGAAATAATACCAAAGTTGAGAAAGTGTTATGTAGGCAGATTTTTCTTTCTCATCTTCCATTTCCCAAATAACCCACATAGAGACTCAGTATGAATTATAAATTCTCAACCAACAGTTCAGGCTCGTTACTAGCTAACTCTTACATTTTAAATTAACCCATTTACATTCTTTTACTTGTTGGTACGTGGCTCATGGCTTCCTCTGTATCTGTCTGGCAACTCCTAACTCTGTCTTTCTCCTTCCCAGAATTCTCAATTTTGCTCTCCTCCCTAAAATTATTCTATACAACTATTGGCCAGGCAGCTTGTTTATTAAACCAATCATAGCAACATATAATCATACAGTGTAGAAGAATACACCATACCAGCAAGAACAATAACAAAAGACCAAGCCGGAATATTATACCCAGAAAAATCGGTCCCTCAGAAGTGAGTCAAAGATTAAAAATATACACAGAAAAAAAATGAATGAGTTCATTACCAGAAGACTCACCATATAGATGCTAAAAGAAGTTCTTCCTTTAAAGGGGGTTATATATGTAGCATTGTGAAAACACATGCATTCATAAACTGCTGGTGAAAGCACAGAGTCAAATTCAGAATTCTCTGAAGATTAAGAGGAGTATGTCCCAAATTTTATATGATTATTCAGAGGGTTAACTAACATCATACAATGTGAAGGACAGAAGTAAAAGTGTAGAATTTGTTTTTACACTTTGTGTGTGTGTGAGTGTATCTACATATGGGCTATGCCATGCATATAAAAGTCAGAGGACATCTTGTGAGAATTAGTTCCATTATTTAGCCCCCTGCTTTCCAGGGATCGAATGCAGGTCATCATAGTGGGAAGAAAGTGACCATATTCACAGAGTGATTTTATTGGCACTAGTTTTTTTTTTTTTCAGAGTCTTACCATGTAGTTCAGCTTAGCTTAAGTCTTACTATATCTCAAAGGCTAGCCTGGACTTCACTGTCCTCTTTCATCAACCTCACAAGTGCTGGGATTAGAACCATGCACCACCCCTCTTGACAAGGTCTAGTCCATATTGATGTGATGAAAGTTTTAATCAACTTAGAATAGAAGAGATGTTTTATATAAGCTCCATGGTGACCACAAGATTAAAACCTGTAGTCTATACACAGAATCTAGTAGTCTAGTAGAAATATGTCATCATTTGAAAGCCTACATAATTCACTGAAATAATTTTCTAATAACTGGTACATGTTATTAAACATAATTGTGGGTGAAAATTTATCAAATGATGGATGGAAAATGCTTTTTGATGCAGCAAGGTGTTCTATTAATGTAATTTTAGATGTCAGGTGTAGTTTGTATGTTTTCTGCCAGCCCGCCAGCCTGCCAGCCCGCCAGCCTGCCAGCCCGCCTACTGCCGGTCTGGGCCCACAGCCGTACCAGCCCCAAATAACACTCTGAGATTCTGTATTTGATACAATCCTGTTGGTCAATGACTATCATTGTTAATGGGCTAGCTCTGTCTTAATTATTAACCCATTTCTACTTATCTAAGTATTTCCACGTGGTCATCATATCAGGAGCCACGGCTGACCGGCGTCTTCCTTCCTCCCCAGTCTACCTCTTGACTCATCCTTACCACTTCCTCTTTCCTCCTTGTCTCCTAGCCCCGCCTATCTTGCTTTCTCATTGGCCCAACAGTGGTTTATTAATTAACCAGTATGAGAAATATATTTACAGAATAACATCTCCCATCATCTCCTCTTTTCTGTCTAAAATAAATGGGGTTTAACCTTAACATAGCAAAATATAACATACAACAGTTATCAAATAAGAATAACAGTTAACAATATTTAGTCCATTAACATTTTGTAAGACTTAAAGAAAATATCATCTATCTTATCTTTGTCAGTCTAAAGTCCTATATGTAACTTATCTTTAATCCTAACTAAGGAAAACTATAACCAAAACTATCTGTCTTCAACTCCTTCAAAGACCATAGAAGGATAATATATAAACTCTAGAAATGACAGAGACAACTCATTGCCTGGTCAGTCACCCGAAGTTCTTCTGTAATGTTCCATCTTCAGCCCACAGGCCATAGTGTGTGTCCAGACTCCTCAACAAGGCAGGAAACTTTAAACTGTCCACCTGTATTGGCAGTTTGTCAGTCATTTTTCTTTGTGTCCTGTAGAATGTCTGGGAGGCAGCCCATTCCATGAAGCAGGAATCCTGTAGCAATGTCCATCTTGCATCAGCAGTCACTTTTCTGTGGGTCCTGCACGTCCAGTTTATTCAGCATATAGTCAGTCTAGACAAGAGCAGTATCTTGTCCAAATAGCTAGTCTTGCCATATTAGAAGCAAACTTCATTAAGCGTTTTTTCGATGTCTATCTTTCTTTCTGATGCAGGTGGTGTTACCAGGAGCAGTTGTACCTCACTGTCAAGAAAAACCCTAAACCATTTTAAATGCCATATTCTGTAGGTCTTTGAAAGGTTTGAAGAATGTCTATTCATCTCAAATACATCTCTGCATATCTAGAAATCCTAACTAACTTATATCCAAGTTGTAACTATCATAGGTAACTCTCTATAATCTGTACTAAATTATACATTACATTTTTCAATGAGCTATATAAACACAATACCTAAGCAAGAGGAGAAATATACATATCACAAAAATGACCTTAAATTGTATCAAATAAAGAAAATCCATTCCAAAGCACAGTATTTGTATCTATACCATAATTCCCTTTTTACCTTTAAAAGATTGCTTGTGGTCATTAACCATTTATAACCAACCCCATTTAAATGAGAACAAACATTTATAAACAATATTTGGGAATTTGGGCGACGTTCTTTCCAAACTATCTTGCTTTCTCATTGGCCCAACGGTGCTTTATTGATTAACCAGTATGAGAAACATATTTACAGAATAACATCTCCCATCAGTCAGGTTCATTTAAACTGCCATTTATAGGTTTGATACAGTGCTAAGGTCATTTACAACTATTTGAAAATAATACTAACACACCCTCTCAATCTCCTACTGAATATCTATATGAAGCCAAATTTTCTATATACATTTCAACCAAAACAACACAGTGCAACAGATTAAATACAGAAGCACACTTGGCAGTATATCTGTTTTCAATTAAACTGTACATTAGCAAAATTTTCACAATTACAATGTCATACTATTCTTCTCACATTTTATTGCGCTTGAAAAGATAAATTTCTCCATAATACATTTCATTTATATTAGCATGTAATGATTTAATATTTTGTTTATAAACCATTTTACATATAAATTATTTTTTAATTACTAATCCTTAACATTTAAGAGTTTCTCACTTTACCTGTTAAAGTTTTCATGCTGTGACGCTTAAGAA
Organism: Cricetiscus sungorus; assembly: GCA_030556225.1. Taxonomy (NCBI): domain Eukaryota; kingdom Metazoa; phylum Chordata; class Mammalia; order Rodentia; family Cricetidae; genus Cricetiscus; species Cricetiscus sungorus. Next base: position 1,292,708 of record JANBXA010000180.1, on the reverse strand, counting down.
AATTATGGTAGATATATCTCATACAAATCAAAGTGCTTTGGGGGATAATCAATGACTGTAAAATTTTCGTTGAGTAATGAGTCTTAATACTCTGCTGGTCAATGGGATGAGCTCATGAGTGTTGGAATCACAGATATGGGTTTATATTTTTGCTTAGATTTTTTAATAGACAAGACATCTTGGCCAATTATTGGACTAGTAACCTTGCTTAAGTTATTGGGTGAGTGTGAGATAAATCAAGAGAGGAGAGAGAAGAGAAAGAGAGAGAGAAGTCTTGGTGTGTGATGTTTGGGAAGAGCTGTCTTATGTGTGAGATAGGATTTGCTTATGAATAGATATGCTGATTACTGGAAATGTGCCACTCTGTTAATCTTACATTCAAATACCTTACAGTTGGGAGCTCATTGGAAGGGAACAGCATACATCTTTTAAAGTGATTTTTCTATTTCCATGTTACTACTATCTCCATATTACATGGATGGATTATAAATTCTGGATTGGTTTTGTAGACAGTCCCAATGTCACAACACTGCTTAAAAACTTAAAATGTAGATTCTCTTTTTATCTTGAATATGTTGAAAATGTTAAACTGTGAGGGTAGCAAATTGTTTTCTGTTCTAAATAGAAATATAGGTTTGACTCACCTTTTGTTCACTCCTTGTCTCTAATAAACACCATGAATACAAAACATTAGTAATAACGAACAAAGGATATTTAACAATTTTACTCTCCCGTGACACTTTCCTCTATAAGCCAAGTGTATGTTATGCATCTGTCAACAAGAAACAGCCTCTGACTAATTGTATTTATTGTAAATGTAGCTCAGCAGTAGATAACATGAGGCTAAAATAAAAGACAATTAAAGGATATGTCACAGAAAATGACTTAAACGCATAAGTATTTTTTTTAAATTAGGAATAGTCCAGGAATCATGCTGATTGCAGCATATTCTAACGATTTCTCCAATATAAAAAGTGAAGAAAGATGTATTTTTTCCTAAACTGAGAGTTTCTAAAGTTTCTTTGAATCTCTGGTAGTAGTTAATCAAATTTCATCAATATCCAGTGATGAAACTATAAACAATTTTTAGAGTTTCTTCTAAAGATGTGCAAACAAGGCAACAGAATTTCAGTTTTCAACTTTCAACCTAAGCAGAAGATGAAGACTTGGTCTTGATTATCAAGCTGTTTGTAATTCTAAAAATTAATCTCCTTGGTTACTTCTCCCGTAAGGGTGAAAAGAAATATTGTGCAATGCTTATCAATAACATTTTTCAAGCATGAAGAGGTACAGGAAACATTCCTTTATAAAAATTCCAATTTCTAGAGTGAAATATAGTTCAAAAGTTATGCAATGTAATCTAGTGCTTACACTAATTTACACATAAAAAATAAGCATTATGTTTACTTCATTGCCCTCAAAGCCTGCCACTTAAGGACCATGTGCCTTGTGTGTTTCACCTGTCTCCAGATTAATTCATCTCACCACCCTAATCAGAGGAGTGTCTTCTTGCAGTCCATGGAGACCCACAACCAGTCAACATATAAGAGACTACTGAGCACACAGCTCTGATTGTGACACCTACATTAATACCCACTCTCTCCAAGTTGAGAAATCATTGCAATTGAATAGGTGGCAAAAGGGTTAGAGCCAGAGGAAGTAGATAATTGCAGTGGATGATTTTTTTTCAGGACACACCAAGGCAGATACTAATATAAACTCAAAGCATTTGTAACAGCATGAACAAGACCTGCACATGATCAAACCAGATAAAAATCTCAGCATGGAAGGAGATGGTAGTCATGAAGTCCCACTCCTACCTCAGTAGCTATTAGTAACTGATGGCTGCTGAGAAAGGGAGAGTCAATTTATTTCATGGATACAAACCTTCAAGGCTACCCATCCTCTACTTAATGACACTACCTTCCTACTCCCAGTACACATGCTGGCAATGCTAGGTTAAAAATGAAGAGGGAAAAACTAGAAGGATACGAAAGGGGGTTGGACTTGATCAAAAACACATTGTATGCATGTACAAAATTCTCCAGCATTAAAAGGGTAAGTGTTAAAAGTATCCAAACCTGTTTTTTTTTTGGTATTATTCATTAACTTGCATCATCCTTTCAAGCAAAAAGAAGCCTCAAATTTTCTTGGGAGGATTCCTCTTTAGTAACTTATCCTTCTTCCCCACCAGAGATACCATCTCCTGCTGCACTGCTAACATTGCCTCACCTTATTCGTGTAAAATAATGACTGCTGGTTGCTAACACTCATAAGGATGAGTCACCCCCATGTTGTCCCTAAAGGTACATTTTAGTGAACAGTTTGTGGCATTTTCTGTAATTGAGACACTTCTCATTTTACAGAAGGATGAACATGCTTATGCATACTTCAAGTGGTTTGGCATTGTTGCATTCCTTCTTTAAAAATTAATAATTTCTAGCTATATGACATTGAGAAGTTAATTTTTCTTCAAAACTGTGTCATTTATTTAGACTTATAATGCACCTTTAACATTTTAATCCCTTTAAATACATTTCTCCACCCACTGTGTTTCTTATCTTGCAATTTAAAAATATAAGCAATTAAATTCTTTAGTGTTCTCTATCTACACATACAATCGTACGATATCTACTTCACTATTTGCAGAGAGCTGCAAAGTGTTGCACCTTAAAGATGGTGCTGGCTTCCACCTTCTACCTCCCCAAGGATGAGCGCTTTCTGGAGTAAACAAGCCCTTATTTGGTTAAGTCTGTTGAGCCTGTCTGCTTCTGCATTAGAGTAGCCTATCTGCAGGGTCCACGTAGCTCATGGGGGTTGGTTAACTCAAGGGTATTTAAGCATTTGCAGGGGTCCCCCAGGCTCACGCGGGTCAGAAGAACATGTTTCAAGGAAACTGATTAAAACTGCATGAAGAAGATCTCCCCGGAGTCGCGTCTTCCTTGCTGGCAGGGGTACGTGTGGTCCAAATGGCAGCCTGTATGGGGAATTTTTCAGATCAGAACTTCTTGCAGTCAGGGCAGCGCTGGCAACTTCCCAAGGTAAGTTGGGACCAAATTTAAAGCCCTCGGTAAAGAGGCGATAAGGTCTCCGGTAAGGAGCAATAAAAAGTCCCAGGTAAGTTGGAACCAAACTAAAGACCGCAGAATTAAGCAGCAATAAAGTCTTAGGTATTGAGTGAGAGGTTGTAATGAACCAAAAGTAAAATTTTCAAAATGGGGACTTCTCAGTCTCATCCAATTTTTCTGGCGCTTCAGGAGCTACTTTTGTCAAAGAAACTTAAAATAAAGAAAAGCACAATAGAAAGATTCCTGAGCGAATGCGATGCCATTGCACATTGGTTCACAATTTCTGGAGACCTCACAGTAGCGTGCTGGGACAAGTTAGGCAGGGATCTTGATTTTGCTTGGGAACAAAGGACGCTAAGGTCCGGAGTCTGACCTGTTTGGAAGTTAGTGTATAGCTGTATCGAAGACCAGAGGTACTGTAAAGAGGCGATGGAAAAAGGGAAAGCTGCACTAGAAATGTTATAAGAAGAAAGATCAGAAGAGGTTGAGAGCACAGGAGAGTCAGGTATGGACGAAACAGATTCTGAGGTGAATTGCAAGCCCTCGTAGAAAAGGTTCAGAAACAATCCCTTAAAGGGCAGAGGGGGAAGGGAAAGGAGAAATGGCCATGTGGGGAAGGGAGGGACCCTCCTGGAACAATGCCTTCAGTGCCTTCTCCTGATCAGAGTGAGGAAGGGCGGGGCTGAGGTACAGGGCATTCCTTTTGCCCTGAGGTCTGGAAAGCCTTACGAAATGACTTAAGTCTTGAACAAGTAAATCAGATTGCCATAAAAGCATGGACATCATTACCCAATAAGGGATAGGTGAGTGGTAACCTCACTAAGATACTGCAAGGCCCAATGGAACCATTTTCAGATTTTATGGCCTGTTTGGTAGAGGCTGCAGGGAGAGATTTTGGAATTACAGCAGCCATGGTTGTGGCTATCTCTTTTACAGTTGTGGATTCAGTCAAGGCTGTCATGGCTATGAGCACATTTGTGCAGACAGCCTGTAAGCTAAATGAGTTGTCCAAGAATGTGGCTACCGCCTTGGATGTTCAATCCACAATTGGTGCTCAACTAAAAGGTGGCTTAATGATTGTAAACCAAAGAATTAATCTGGTGCAGGAGCAAATAGATACCTTGTGGCAGCTGGCCCAATTGGGATGTAAAATGAAGTATCCAGGTTTGTATGTTACCAGCATTCAGTATGAGAACTTTACACATGCTACTAATTTGTCACGACAGTTGTCTAACTATCTTTTAAGAAATTGGTCTGCTGACTTTGATGACTTAATGGTACAGCTGTTAGTGGCCATTGTTGCAGTGAATTCAACACGTGTGGATGCGGGACTGGCTGCCGGATTGTCATCGTGGTTCCCGTTGCCATGGATCATCTGAAAGAGTGGGTGGGAATGGGAGCCATGGCTGTCCTCTTGTTGCTTATCTCCTTCGTGGGCCTGTGGTGCCTTTGCAAGATGAGGGTTGCTCAGAAGCGGTATGCAGATATGGTTGTCCAGGCATTTACAGCCATTGAGGCAGGACAGTCTCCCCAAACATGGCTCGCAGTCATGAAAAGTTTGATCCTTCACATTCTGGTTGTATGGCTTAGCACTGCACTCCGAGTTAGCTCTGGAAGTGAGCAACTCTGAGAAGGGCAAGTCTGGTTGCATGTGGGTTGGTGTCTGAGGCCCCAGGAAAAAGATGCCAGACAGGTATGGCACTGACTTGGCTGACTCCCAGGATTCAGGGTCATTACAATGTTCACTGCTTTACTGGAGACCAGACCACTACCCTTGCCTGTTGTGTTATTAAAACAAAAAGGGGAACTGTAGAGAGCTGCAAAGTGCTTTGCCTTAAAGATGGTGCTGGCTTCCACCTTCCACCTCCCTGGAGTAAACAAGCCCTTATTTGGTTAAGTCTATTCAGCCTGTCTGCTTCCACATTATAGTATCCTATCTGCAGGGTCCACGTAGCTCACTAGGGTTGGTTAGCTCAAGGGTATTTAAGCCTGTGGAGGGGTCCCCTGGGCTTGTGCAGGTCAGAAGAACATGTTTCAAGGATCCTGATTAAAACTGCATGAAGAAGATCTTCCCGGAGTTGCATATTCCTTGCTGGCGAGGGTCAGGCATGGCACAACCATTCATTCTTACTGAGTACCATTTTTTTTTTTTTTAGGAGAAAATGTGTCCTTCTTTCTAACTCCTAGGAGGTATCTATCTGCCTATACCCACATCTCTCTTCCACTTGAGTTCTAGACTTTCGACATTGCATGAGTAATTTTCACTTGAAAGATATTTCCGTTGCATACTGTGTGCTAGAAATTGAGCTAAAATTATGAATAAAATTATGTTACAACATATTTAGTTAGACGATATTGACTTATAAGATGTTTTGATAAGAAATACACTAAGAAATATTAATAGAATTCATTAGTGACAAAATGGAAAAATCCTAACTAATCAGAAAAGGTTTTCTGAGGGAGTTAGTATGTGAGTTGAATCCAAAAAGGGAAATATGAAGATTCCTGTTTGATGGGTAAAAGCAGGTGTGGTAGTTTGAATATAATTGGCCCCCATATGCTCATAGGGAATGGCACTATTAGGAGTTGTGTGTGTGGCTTTATTGGAGTAGGTATGGTCTTCTTGGAGGAAGTGTGTCACTGTGTAATTGGGCTCTGAAGTCTCATATATGCTCAAGCCATGGCCAGTGTCTTGGATCCAGATGTAGCTTCTTCCCCACTCTCAGCTCCTTCTCCAGCATCGTGTTTGCCTTTATGCTGTCATGTCCCACAGGATAGTAATGGACTAAATCTCTGAAACTTTAAGCCATCCAATTAAATGTTTGTCTTTATAAGAGTTGCTATGGTCATGTTGTCTCTTCACAACAATAGAAATCCCAACTAAGACAGCAGACTAGACTGGTTTTTCATGAGATATCTTATTATAAACAACTAGCATTTCTAGCTAAGAATTTCAATTTGGTTTGAGTAAACAACCATTTATACAGTGATAATGAGACAACGGAGAGAAAGGGGACCTTTCAACCAGAGTTATCCTAAGAGCTTCTTACAGAGAAACATGCATGGACAAACCATACCATATGTGAGTGCAAATTCTGCATCAAAAATGTCTATCTTTTCCCTCATCTGGGGTCCACATATACTCTGTTACAGTGGAGATGCACAGGAACAATTTACACTATTATAGTGAAAGTGCACAAGAGTGTTACAGTGGGGGAGCTTAGGAGCCAAATTATATCTCAGACTGTTACTCTCTGTTTTTGGTCACATAAAGACACAGAGGTAGCTGCCAAAATAAAAAAAAAAAAAAAACGTAAACTTTCTTCTCCAATATAAACTTCTTTTTTGGAACAATAATGTGATATGTTGTTTTCTACAGAATGTTGTTTATTCCCCTGATCGATTAAAATTTCTAAGATTCCTTTATTTCTTTGCCTCAGAAGCCACTGTTTTTCCTGGTGTTCTAAAAGATCTACTAGAGAAGTGGAATATAAATGGAGAAGAAACCTGGAAAAGTAAGAAAGAGATCAGCATTTCTCCTAAACTGGAAAAGATGGGTGTGAGGTGAATGGGGTTTACCTATAGATGGGAAATGGCAGATGGGGAAGCAAGCGATCACATGGTTCCAGTCTGAATCCTGTATAATGGGACTTTTGTCACTACACCTACAATGGATAGGAGAACTATAAGTAGCATATACTCCCTTAACTGCACACCACGTGAAAATACATGTGACATAGCAGTAATTTATTTTAAAATACTTCTGTCTACGGAATATAATATTCATGAGGATGCTTAAGTGAGCCCTACATGCAGCCAGTGAATTCACTCAGAAAATAATTGGTCAAAAACCCTTGTTCAAGAGCTGGTGGACTGTATACTTCAGCCATGACATTTTCATTATTTGCACCTCTGATTAACATCAAACCTTTCATAATTATGTTAATGAACTTTCCACATTGAATTTTTTTCTTTTTTGTTTTTGTAAAATTGGTACCTTATCAGCATCCTCCTAGATGAGTCTGCTTTTGCTGAAAACAACATTATCATGCATGTGGAAGTTTCATAAAATATTTAGGGAACTACCAGCTCTGCATAACCTAACATGAGACGAGTTAATCTGCCAAGTTCCCATGGAAAGGGAAAGCAAAACATGGTTGCCAGATGTGTTACTATCCAGGCATTGGCTTGGAGAACAGTAAATACCACAGTAACTGCATCCAGCCTCTAAGATGGTCAATGTCTGCTTATACTTTGTGCAGGATGATATTGGATAACTTATATAGACTGAGGGGTGCCCCTTCATCAGAGACCACAGAATGTATTGTCTGAACTGGCTAATCTTTCTAATTGATGAAATGTAGTGCATGCATGAGGCATTTTATGCTGTGTTAAGTCTTTGCAGCTCCTGATGATTCCTAACTATACTAAGTTTTTGTTGGGTACCATTCCCCTATCATAAATGATTGATCTAGATTAGCTTGCAATAACTGGTTAAATGGTCACCTCTGTCCATTACTTAATGATTAGAGAAAGACCTTACCTGATTGACTCAAAGTGTCTGAGATGTGGAGCTTTATGAGCCTCAGTGGATATAGTGTTGGATTAAGTATACTCATCCAACAGTGACTCAAACAAACCACTTGGCAACCTCATATGCTGTCTACAAATCTATCTATCTATCATCTATCTATCTATCCAACCATTCATCCATCTATCTTTCTATCTATCATCTGTCTCTCTATCTGTCTATCATCTATCTGTCTACTGATAATGTCTCTCATTGGTCTGGAACTTGCCACGCAGGATGTGGAGCTATCTGTAGTAATACGCAGTACTCCATGTACTTTACAAACAAGCAAACTACTCAGACATGCAAGCATGAACAAAAACATCAGCTTTCCAGTGTCCTGTGCCTCCTGCTAACATGGATGAAAAACAGCAGAATAGTTGCTTAGCTGCAAATACTTTAATATTTTGTATCTTTCAAATTCCTTGAGAATGATTGACAATATACCATAGATGTTTCTTAGATTATGAAACAATTTTTGTTAAGAAACAGCCAATATATTTTCGTGTGTAATCTTTACAAAGTTTATGATAAGATAATTTTACCATATCAAATTCTGGGTATACAATGTATCTGAAAAATTTCAAGAGATAATTCCAAACATTCAAAAACATCTCAACAAACTCTTATATTTTATGCACTTATTTGCTGTTTGTTTGTTTGTTTATTTATTTATTTATTTGCATGCATGTTTGTGGGTAGGTGCCTACCTGTGGCGGTCAGAGGACAACTATTTAGGTGGATAGTTATTCCTATCTACTATGTGGTTCCTGAGCACTGAACTTAGGTCCTCCAGTTTGGCATCTAAAATCATTACCGTCTGAGGCATTTCACTGGCGTCAAACTATTTTCCTTCTTATGTCAGTTGAGGAGTTTGACTTTCACTACCACTCTCATCTTTAAACTTTGCTCTCCATCTACAAATAAGCAGTCGGTGAGATCAACATATTGGCATCAAATGTCTTCAGATGATAAATACTATCAAGAGATTCTGGAAATTTCCCCAATATTAATCACTAGGCTAATTAGAGCAATGATGAGAAAAATAAAAAGATTAATAATAAAAGAATGCACATTGCTCACTCACAAATATTTGCCAAAATTTTGAGGTGGAAAAAAATACCTTTGCAGAACTTACCTTCATGGTTATTTATAGAAATAAAAATGTTCTCTTTAGTTCTCCCTTTGAATTCTCAATTTCTTTAGTAAGATATTACTAACTTTTTCCAATACTTACTGTCAGAAAGTAATTCCAGACTTAATGAAAATGAGAAGTATGAAACAGGTGCGTTTTTAAGCATTTATTTAACACTTCATTTCATTAGCAATGTCTTGAACTGATCCCTGGAATTTTCTATAGTTTTCCAAAAGAACCAAAACAAAGCATTAGAATGTGCTCATTTGATGTCTGTATAGCTGGAACCACTTTGCACCTATGTTGAGTGGGTGTGCAACTGGGGAACAAGCAAGTCTTACTTACATGTCCATAGTCAGTTGCCCTCCAGTACCAGATAACAGGGTTAAACAGGTGAGAATGTGCTTGAAATGTCTGATCTACAGTGTAGCTGAGAGAACATAAATAGCTGACCTAAAGTTTTGTGTTGTTTAACATAATTTTTTTACTTCAAGAGTGCCTATTGCTTGCTCCTCTGGAATCTCTAAAATATAGTAGTTTATTATAGTAGTTTATGAGTAGTCTTGATGGGCAAGAAATTTTGGAAACATTTTAAAACTTTAGCCAATATGGAAAATGACCTAATAGTTTATTATAGGTTATGGCTCATCTACTCTTTATGAAGTTAACTAGCTAGGTTTTTGTTTTTGTTTTTTCTATGTTTCAGTGTTTTCTATGTTTCAAAGTATTTTTCTTTACTTTCTATTTGTTCAATGTGTCTTTCATATCATGCATCGTGATCCTGTTTTTATCCCCATTCCTTCATATCTGTCCTCTGCCACTCAATGTCCCAGCTAAAATAAAATTTAAGAGAAAAAAAGAAAAAGGAAAAAAATTAAAAATCTCGTTGTTGGAGCTGTAGTGCGACATAGTGAGTTACACAGTAAACTTTTTGTTCATATATCTTTACTTACAAGTATTCATTGCAAAGAGTCATTGCTCTGGTTTGAAGCCTTTGGTTTCTGCTACACTATCGATGCTGGGACCTCACTTGGGTATCTGTTGTTGCCCTGTGTCATGGAGATCCTGCAGCTTTGGGTTAAGGCCCCTTCATATTCTCCATCAGATCACAGATGAAGTGGATGTTGGATGGACCAATTCATAACCCTGGTGCTGGGCCTAGGCAGCTGCATGGTTGGCCAACCTACCTGTCCTCACCATCAGGGAGAGCTCTCCAGCATTGCCCTGGGTAGTTCACCCCTTGCAGCAATGAGAAAGGGGTGAGGCCAGTTCTCTTACTTTCATGCCCTTGAGTGGGATCTCCCCCAACTACACCATCAGAGCCAGTTCTACTGTGTTGCCCAAGTGAGGTGGAGGGGTCACTGTCCTGAATGTTGCAGTTGGTTAAAGGCAGAGATAGCTCTGCTGCTCTTATGACCCCAAGGGCAGTTCCTCCACCTGTCATAGGCATTGATAGGTGGTGAGTGAGGGGGTTGTGTGGGATATCTCCTCTGCCCATGCCTCCACATGTCAGATGAGTAATGTGGACAGTTCTCTTTTGCTTGCAACATTGGGGCTGGGTCACCCACACCTTTGACAACAGGGCCAGCTTTGCTTTGCTGGGAAGGCAAAGATCAGGGCCTGCTTTTCTGGGTGATGAAGCTGGCAAGGGATATGGGCCTCTGACTTATCTGTTGCAGGCAGAGCTGGGAGGAGCAACAGGACTTCTCTCTCTGACCCATATCTCAGCATGTGGAATAGTGGGGACAGCTATCCCATGCTCACAACTTCAGGGCTGGCTCGCCCACACTTGAGCCAACAGGGTTGGTTCTATTGTGTCGCCTAGGTGAGGTGTTGTGACTGATGAGAGACAGCTAGCTCTCCAACTCTTATGACTTCAGGGCTGTTTCTCCTACTTTCCTCGGGAGTTGATGGGTTGAGGGGAGCATCTTTTCTTGGGTCAAGTTTTTAAGATAATACTATTCTGAAAGAGAGAGGGGCATAGAAAAGACATAGACAAAGAGAGATGCAGGGACACAGAAAGACAGTGGGAATTAGATTTCTGGAAACCAAGAATTCTCAGCCATTAGATTCCTGAGAATCCTTTAATCCTTCACAGATACTTGCCCATTGTTTAAGAGGATTTTTTTGAGAAGTTGGGTTATATCTCTAGAAACACAGGGTCCAGCCTTGATTCTGCCTTTAATGGTGTGCATCCCTGCCACTATCTGTGTTTTGTTTGCCCATTATGGAGTACAGTCTGACCCCTTAGGAATCCTGTGATTAAGCCATAGTTTCTCTAACAATTAGTCATGGAGAACTGCTCAAATTACTGAAAGAAATATTGGCTCGTCTTTAGTTTCTCTAGGATATTATGAGTAGCCCATTCTTCCAGGTTCCTAAGAACATGAAGATTATAAGCTATAAATCTCAAAGGAAACTACTCTTTCTGGCAGAAACCTTGAAGGAGGAGATGTTTCTATGCTATAAAGGGTGACTCCTTCCCTTTTCTCTTTTCATAATGTGAGGAGGTGATGACTTAACTCTCATCTTACACAGTTTATCAGGATATCTTTTAAGCTGTGGACAGGTTGACCCTCCATCACTTTCTCACCTTCCCTTCACTCCTACAGCAAGGAGGAGCAGGGCGCTTATGTAGCTGAGTTACCAAGGCATTGCTTTTGTCAGATTCTCAGTTTATGACTCTTAAGTCATTGGTGGTATTGTATAACAAATATGAGCTTAAGTTTCCTCCTGACCTAACTGTCTGGGAAATAATCCTATCATTAGTACTTACCAAAATATTTTGTAAGACTGTCCCACTCTTTTTTGAGAAGTACCACTGTAACATACATGCATGTCGGAGCATAGGAAAGATTGCTAAAGTTTTTCAAAGCTCTATATTTAATTTGTCAGTCCAAATGCAATTAATGTGAATTTGCTATTTACAGTAATAGTTTCAATTGAAAATTGTAACATCATCTAATTGTTTTCTTTAAAGTGGTAAAAATCACACCTGATATTCATGTGCCACTGCACTGACCTCAAATATTAAAAGAAATACTTAAACATTAGATTATTTAAACCTAAGGCATCTCCTGTTGCCAAATTATATCATAAGCTCTAAGGCTCAAACTTTTATGATTCTGGAAGAAGGACAAATGCATAGACCAATAGAGCAAAACAGAAGCAACAAATGAACACACACAATTACTGTCTAACTGATCTTTGAAGATTCTATGAAATGAAGTAAGGAAAAGATGCATTCTTCAGTATGTGGTAATTTTTAAATTTGCTTTTATGTCAATACCAGCCAGATTTCTCCATGTTCTATGACTCTAATATGTGATATCCTCAGAAGAAGGGTCTTACTATCATGTTTTGGAGTGTAACCAAGAGCATTGTCTTGTAATATTTGGGGTTTATCAGACTTTATTGGCCAGCAACTCAAAAAGAAGTAACTCACTTTTGGTATGGGGACTTTATTTATTAGTCTTTGTTGTCTAATAGAAGTATTGTTGTCCCATTATGTGTTGGCTAGCTCAGTTCGATATGTTTTAAATATACAAGTATACTTTGTATGAATACCTTTGTAGCACACACACAAAGACAAACATACACACAAGTTGGTATCTAGAGCAGTTGATTTCTGTATGACTGTAGCATGTCTGTTTTCTGCCAGCCTGCCCACTGCCGGTCTGGTCCCAGAGCTGCGCCAGCCCCTAATAACATGCTGAGACTCTGTATTTGATACAATCCTGTGGGCCAGTGACTATCATTGTTTATGGGCTAGCTCTGTCTTAATGATAAACCCATTATTCTAAGTATTTCCATGTGGCTCATCTTACCGGAGAGCAGCTGGCCACATCTTCTCTCTCCAGGCTCTACATGCTGACTCCTCCTTACTACTTCCTCTTTCCTCCTCCTAGTCTCCTAGCCCTGCCTATCATGTTTCCTATTGGCCCAACAGTGCTTTATTTATTAACCAGTTTGAGAAACATATTTACAGGATAACATCTCCTATCATATGACACATTTGAAAGTATTTATTATTATGTATTTATCCCTTCTTGTATTCCTCCCTCTAACATGCCTTCCCCTCCAAAACCCCAATTTAACCCTTCATGTCCAATATTCATTTTTTAACACTTTATACTAGTGCATCCTATACCCTCTCCCTTAGGAGTCCCCACCCAAATGAATGCCTTGTTAGTAATTTTCTGATCTCTGAGAGTATTACAAATGAAACACAGATATGCGAAGATTCAATGCTAACATCCAAAAAATGAGATAAAACAAACATCTTTCTGGGTCTGTTTTCTTACTCAGAATGATCGATTCCATTTCTATCTACTTACCTTCTTTCAGTTTTCTTAACAGCGAATAACACTTCATGTAAAATATACCATGTTTTCATTATTTATTCATCAGTTTGCTGAGCATCCAACCTATTTTCATCTCCTGGCTTTTATTGTGAATGGAGCAGTAATGAACATGGATGAGGAGGTGTCTCTAGAGGAAGGAGAGTATAGAGTTCTTTGGATGCATGCTCAAGAGTGGGATAGCTGGACCATGTGATAGCTGTATTTCTAGCTTTTTGAGGAACCACCACATTGATTTTTTATTGTGGCTGCCCAATTTGTACTCCCATCAGCAGTGAACAAGTGAGTGTTCTCCTCACACTGAGCCAATTCTAGGTATTGGCCAAGCAGTAAAATTCAGATAACATGCCTACTTGGAAGGGGCAGCTATCTTCTTCTTCTTCTTCTTCTTTTTTTTTTTTTGTCATAGATACAATTTTATTTTGTTGTTATTTAATCATTATTTACATCTTTGCCTAAGACCCTCAAGTTTCTTGAATTTATAAGTTCCTTACCAATGACTCATTCAGTCATTTTGAGAAAGCCATAGAAACAAAATCTTAATCAATGGTGACTTTGCACTAATTAGAAATACACCATGTAATCATCTTCTGAAGGCTGCTTTGGTCTGCATAGGATTTCACCTTAGAAAGGTTGCTGTTTAATATTTAGTCCTATTTCAGCAACATGGAGACACTCATATGCCTACCAAATTAGAAAGTTGATTCCATATCACAGAAACTCCAGTGTCTTCAGCTCCAAGTGTTTGTTGTTCTTCCTGTGTCCAGAAAGTCACACCTCAATGTAGGTCATTCTGCACCAAGGACCCTTTAGACAGGTAAGAAGCAATTTCCACACATTGAAGATATTTTGTGGTTGAGTATCTTCAAAGAAGTACTCTATGAAACAAAACACAAAACAAAAAACAAAACAAGTTCAAACTATTTTTCACCCCATCACTGTTAGAGATAAAAGAATGCTAACAGCACATTTTAGCATATTTTTAAACGTTCTTCAATTGTTACTTGACAGATGCAGCTCAAGGATATATGAAACTTGATTAGTCATAATTTTGCATAAAAATAAATTCCTTTGGGTTCATAATGAAATTTAGTACCAATAAACACAGCAGGAAGAGAATAATATCTCAGCTGAGTGTTGTTACTAAATCACATTTGAAATCCTGTAGAATTTGCTAAAATTCCTTAGAAAATGGACTGAATAAAACCTATTACTGTTTTTAGTAAAGCAAACTCTGTGAAAGATAATATTTCAATAGTGACAATTTCCTTTCCTCTGAAATCCTGGGAGGTTTTTAAAAGTAGACTAATCACAGGCACACCTTTAAAATGAATCTTTAAAATCCTATCTTCAGTCGGAAATTCCCCATAAACTATGTTGACTTTAAAGACCTTCTGCTTGCTTGCTTTAAAATGTGAGTTCTTGTAGTAAATTTGACAGTTTGGAGATTTTCATAGAGAAGCTTAAGAACTCAGAGTAAATTAAATTTACAACGTTTCTTCTGACATTTCCAGGGAGGAGGCCTTTGTGCTATTTCTTTTCCCATCTCTTTTGTTAACAGCAGTACCAAATCAGTGACAGGGCTCCTCATTCCCATGGTAAAAGTAGGGGCATTTTCTTTTAAAATGTTACCATTTACATTGACTTGTAGTTACCTGATGAGTAAAGTATTTAAGAAAAGACCAAAATTTTATTTAGAGACATCCTTCTCCAACCTTAGCTTTTTCATCTACTCAAATATAGATTTATTTTTGACATTAATTACTTTAGGAGTGAAACAGATATTTCACAGTTATCAAAATAATACTTGATTTCCTTTATCTCTGGAAATATATATCTGTCTAAAACTTAAATTGTTGACCCAGAAACTGATAAAGTGGCCAGAAATGGCTTTAGAATCTTTGATCATCATGAATTAGTGGGTGAGTTGAGAAGGGGTGTTTCGGAGGGAGGAAAGGGTAGCAGTAATTATAATATCAAAAATAAAAGAATAAAAGATTATTTTTAAAGGAAAGCATGGTTCTCAAAAAACAGTACATGAACAGAGAATCAAGAGGTGTGGCAACTCCAATCATTGAATTATTTTCCTATAAATTTTAACTAGATTTTTTTATGCTTTATAGTTACATACTTTAAATAAAAGGAAACCTTCATAATTGTATCAATTGAAAATGTCTTTAATGAGAACTTATGCCAAATTCATGAAGATGAGTTTAGATCTTACCTTTATCTGAAAGATATTTGAGATGATTTTCTCAAAGTAGCTTTTTAAACCATTATAATTTACCAGTATTTTCTAGAATTCACATAAATAAGGCTATTGGTAGGTACATCCATTTATCTGAAATAGTTTAGCTTTCCAGGCTTATGATATTTGATCAGTATTCTAGTTAAGAGGTTGAAAGATAATTTTGCTTTGAAATTAACCAATAACTATTCATGGTTTTATCTCACTTTTCAGTCATTTTAATGTTACATACCCAAACTGTGTGACAAAGGAATAAAAGATGGTGCTCTGTCCCTGTTGTAACTTTTTGCCAGGAGATTCACAAACAAGCAAAGAACACATTCTTGCCCTGGGGAATATTACATCCACAGACAACAAGGCAGCTGTGGAAAACAACTAAAAGGCAATGTGAAACATGTAGTTTTCAGACTGCAATGTTTATAGAGCCATCATGAGATCTTGTGAAATTGTAGATCTGTTCTAGAGAGCTGGGAGGAGGAGCAAAGCCCCTCATTTCTAACAAGTTGGGAATGTGGATGAGGCTGTCTCTTGAGCTACACTTCAAGTAGCAAGGAGACTGTAAGGAATCAATAAAACTGTGACAGCACAAGTTGAGTTATGACTTCATCCTTCTGGACTGTTTTCCTTATATGTGGAAAGAACTTAATAAGTAGAACACAATGTAACTCTAACACATTGATGTCTATGATCACTATCTATGTATTTTTTCTCAGCATTACTTGATACACAATTTAGGTTTTCCTCCACTGTCCTCTCTCCCAGTCCTCCTCAGGCCACTTAATGTATTTTGAATTATCATGTATTGAGATTATATTGATTGATGAAAAACATTTACATCCAAATTGTACACACTAAGAACTGTTAATTCCTTAACAAAATTCAGTTATAATTATGAAATAATTTTTATTTATATAAATGAAACATCTGGAGTTGGATATTTTAATATTGCCTAATAGCAGGATAAGAACATTTTTAAGAGGTGATTTTCAACTCTACAGCACATCAAGTTTTGGTTGAGGGAGTCCAGGAGATCCACAAACAGCATAAGTTATTGAACAAACAAACAAAAAAAATAGGAAAGAAAAGAAAGAAAAAAAAAGAGAAACCATTTTCCTACAATATTAAATTAGCCGCTATTCAAGGGTTAAAACGCTTTTTGGGTTTCTTCTTTAAATATTCTTTGTAAAAAGAGCTTTGATTGTCCCCATGAAAATTTCCTTGATAGCAAAAAAAAAAAAAAAAAAAATTGATGCTCCTTGAATGTTGTACCAGAAAAGTTAGTATACTTATTTGTCCCAGAATATAAAGAGAAAGTATCATTCTTACATTTTTCAAGGAAAAATACTAGCTACACAATGAAATCTAAGGATGTGGTGATGGAAACTGAGTCCTGGAAAAGACCATGAATTTATCAACTAGATTTAACAGGACCTGAACTGTAGCAAAGCATCATTTGCCATGTGCCTCACATTCATTTTCCTACAACCACCCAAGCTCCCGCTTTGTGCTATCCTTCTGGCCTGATCTTTGCAACTGTAGGATGAAATTCGTACTTATTAGTAACTTAAAGTAAATCTGTCTTCTACAGCATAAACCTGTTTTCCCAGCCATAGAAATTAATTTTCAAAAGCATTATTTCTGCATGGCAATCACTAACACCCTTATTCCCCCATGGGAGTTTGGAGGAAATCTTAGGATAAGAAGTTACTGCAGGATCAAAGGATCAGAACAAGAGCAGGAGATTAAAGAACCATTTTGAAGTTTCGTTTTACAATGATATCTTAGTAGTAGACATGGAAAATAACAGGTAGCAGAGAGCACTTTTGGCACTGAATAAACACAACTTAATATCCAGCTACAGCGGCAGAGTAAAGAGACAATGTTAGCAGCAGTAGGAAGCTATTACTTTGCCTGAGCTACACAGAAAAGGAAGAATGCCAGCCAATAGAGCCTGTTGAATCAGCTGCCAAAGTCGGAACCACATCACTGTGTCCTGTGGAAGTGACAGCCATGGAAATCAAAAGCTGCCTGAGTTAAATCCCAGGAGGGGAGAACAGATAGCAAACACATGCTCTTCTCACTTTCTCTCCTTGGTATACACTCTCTTTGTCTAAAAACATCTACAATTCCTCAATTCGTCTTCATTCTCAGTAGATTTTTCCCTTTGTTTTTTGACATTTTCACACTATTTCTTTTTTCTTTTCTTCCTTCCTTCCTTCCTTCCTTCCTCCCTACCTCCCTTCCTCCCTACCTCCCTTCCTTCCTTCCTCCCTCCTTCCCTTCCTTTCTCCTTACCTCCCTCCCTCCCTCTTTCCTTTCCTCCCTCCCTCCCTCCCTCCCTCCCTCCCTCCCTCCCTCCTTTCCTCCCTCTGCCCCCCTCTTTCTCTCTTTTTCTCTTTTTTTCTTTTCTGTTCCTCACTACACCACATGGATAACAGGAAAGCATATGCTGGATACATTCTACCTAGTTTTCTGAGTCCTCCCTGCCCCCCCCCCCCGCCCCTGTTATTTATCACACTATCCCATTGATCCTGTGTGAAATGGTGAAAACAAGATAAAATAAAATAATTTAATAAGTTTACCCATGTTCATACCAGCTAAGTGGCTGATTATCAATAAAGGTGGATGTCCAGAAAATTAGCTTATTTTGAAGGCCTCTCCCCATATTTGCAAAATCTTAGCCTTCAAGTACCTAACAACTGATCCCTTTACCCTCAAACTTTTTTTCTCTCTCTCTAGAATTTATTACACATAGATTTTCAATCAGAAACCTCAGCTTCCATCACTTAAAAATTTCTGGTTTCCTTCATTCTTGAAAAAGACAATTTTTGTTGGTTACAAATTCTAGGCTGTTATCGTACAACATACCAAAGAAATCCCAATTTGTCTAAGAATGTGCTTAGACATTCACAAAGAAGTCAGTAACTGCTCTGTTTATCATTGCTTTGTTAATAGTCAGAAATTTTTTTGAACACTCTAAACATTGCCTTTGTCATTAGTATACTATATAATCCATTAGCAAGTGTTTAAAGGTGGATTTATTTTATTCATGTTTTGATTTATCTTAACACTTTACTTCTTATCAGTTTTAAATTATTGGGCTTCTTGAACCTGCATTTGTTCCCTTTCAAGTTGTGGAAAGTTCTTCCTCTGTTTCTCTTCTGTCTCTCTAAACTCTATGTTAACTTTCCCTGAACTTTAATCTTTTATCATTCTTTCTATTCTTATCCTTGATGAATGCTAAATGCTTTTTTCAGTTTTAGATCTAATCTAATACAATTATTTTCAATTTTTTTTTACATCCCGGGATTTCTTCTATTATTGTTTCAATCGTTTTGGTCTTAATGATTATTTTAGTGTTCTTTATACTGTTATAGAATATCTAAATTTATGTTAGTGATGATCTTAAAAGCTAGTCTTTGCATTCATTCATTTTGTTTCTTTGTTTGTTTGTTTTGTTTTTCTGACAGGGCTTCTCTGTGGCTTGGTAGGCTCTCCTAGAACTAGCTCTTGTAGACCAGGCTCATCTCAAACTCACAGAGATCCACCTGCCTCTGCTTCCCAAGTGCTGGGATTAAAGGTGTGTGCCACCACCACCCAGCCTGCATTCAAAAATTTTGGTTCTGTTTATGATGTATTATTTATGTTGCTTCTATAGTTTAAATTTTACTAGGTTGTGTTCAATTTGTCTTGAAGCTTTTTTTGAGTGTGTGTGTATATGTTTATTGGTGTATGTGAACATACAGTAAGTTCATTGATGTTGAGTGTTTTCCTCTGTTGCTTTTTTTCTTTGTTTTTAGAGACATTGAACTTGGATTTGTTCAATTTAGATTCTCTCATCAACACTTCCTAGGGGTCCTTCTGTCTCACTTCCTATCCAGTGCCAGGACAACAGGACTATGCTGCCATGCTCAGCTTTTATGTGAGTGATAGATATCTAAAACTGGTGGTCATATTTGTGCAATAAGCTGCTCTGCACATTCCCAGGTCTCTAACGTGAGACTAGCTTCATGAAGGGCCTTGAAGTTTGAGATACTCTCCTGCAGAAAAATTATACATTTCTTCTATTGAGTAGTGTTCAGAACCAAGCAGCCAATTAGATGGTTTTAGTTTGCATATGACACTCAGGTAGTGTGAACTCAAGTTGCCAAAAGCTTTATCTTTATGTGTTATTAAAGAGAACTGAATTTCTTTTCTGCTCAAGAGAAATGTCACAACACAGGCTTTTCTTTTCATTTTTCCTTCAGTATGTTGTAGGAAAATGAAATTATGTCTAGTTCCTTCCCACTTTATTATAGAAAGACTTATTTCGTTAATTGAATTATTTCTCCAGAACATTCTATGATGTTGATAAGCATGGGAAAGTATCACCTTTCCTTTAGATGGGACTAAGACTAGTTACACCGTAGCCTAAGGACAGTCAATTCATGTTTCAAAGACAATTGTTTCTGTTTTCTATTTATTCTATTGACTCAGAGTCAGTACATACTATTTACTTGTTCCCAAGTTATTGGAAGAACTCCCCATTCATCCATCTATTTGTTCTTAAGTTTACTCATACTAAGAGAAGCAAATACAAGCCATCCATTCTGAAAATAACTGCACATTGAGCTCCAAACCTTATTTTAAGAGTCTGTGGAAAATGGAAAGATAGATAAAAGCTACGTTTGGCTTAAAACACCAGTTCATATTTAGAGTCTCTAGTTGACTCTCAACATTTGTAAGTACTAAGAAGGTAGCAGATCTGTAAATGGGTGCATACTACCAATATGAAATTTTTACTACTATTGACTTTTCTAAAGTCACATTTCTCTCAAGCATTAGATGACTTTTTTACATTTATTAGTTCTTCCTAAATGTCCTCTCAGTGAACATTTTTCTTATTTCCATATAAATAGCACTTCAGGTTCTGCCTATTTCTACTGGTACACATGGTAGAAAATCATACATATTTTGTCAGTTATCGCCACTATAGTGAAATACCTGAATACAAGCAACTTAAAAGGGGAAAAGATTAATTTAGTTTACAGTTCGTGAGGTCCCAACATAATAATGGTCACTTGAGGTTTCTGATGGGAGTGCCACATGGCAAGGATGAGGAACATAAGACAGAGCAAGCCTGAAAAACATCTGGATCACTCTGGGGACCAAGCTTTTCACACATGGGATTTTGAAGGACTTAACAAGTAAACCATAGTAAATATATTCAAATTCACATACAGTGCAAAGTAGAAGGGGAATTCATAGATATCAAAATGGTTTTGTAGCCAGTAACTTCCCTAACAGCTATCTGTCTTGTGTGCTATAGATGCACAACAGTTAAATTGTACATAGTGCATGGTATCATAATCTCTTATCCTATTGCTGTGATAACATATCCAAAGATAATCTCCAGAGAAAAGGGGTTTCATCTCACAGTTCAAGGTTACAGTCTACCGTAGCAGGAAAATCAAGGCAGTAAGGAGCTGAAGCCACCCATTGGTCACTTAGCACTCACAATCGTGAAGTACAGAGCAATGAATGCTAGGGCTTAATTGACTTTCTGCCGACTCAGGCTATATGGTCTAATGACTCGGTTATGTTATCTAATGAAGGCTATGTTGCTTGCCTTAAGCTGATGTGTCTGAGCTTTTCTTTGGGTCAGGTAGGTTAAATCGATCCATTCATGGTAGGCAAACTCATGATCTAAGGTTAGTAGCTGATGGGAACTATGTTTCCTACAATTTGCTGCAAGATGTGGTCAGAAAACCTAAGGGCAATATGAGAATGAATGCAACATTTTCTCTCTTTTCCATAGTTGCCAAGATTTATCTGCAAGTTTGCTCCCCTCAAAGTCATCTCAAGAGTCTAGTCTTAAAAACAAAACAATGACCACAAAACCCTCCTTTTTTCCCTAAACTATTTCAAATAATTTGGGTTTAGTTTGCACTATTTAATGTTAGCTATGAGTTTTAGACAAACTGTTTTGTGTACTATGAAAATCCTTGGCATCATAGAAGTAAAAATTAACAGAGTTTGTCCTTCTGCTTTTATGTAAAACCACACTACTCTTCCTTTTTTCTTGTTCAAATCACTCTTTTGAGCACAGAGTGAGCAGCAGACATTTGTGAACAATGTGCTAAGACAGCACTTCCTGATTACATCACAGGTCTGTTGGTTATCTGAATCTCAAGATATTTTAGCCATTAATAATGTTCAGAGATAAAATTCTGAAAGAGAACTACTAGTGTCTTGCATAGTTTGGATTCCTTTCAATAAAGATATCAGTGAAAGGAGTGTTTATAATGTGAATTGGAACTGGTAAAAGTTAAGAAAAGACATCTGACATCTGGGCACTGTTGTATAAATAACTATATGAATCAATATGTAATATATAAAATAATTATACAGGAAAATAAATATTTAAGATAGTAATAAAATATGCAAGATAATTTATAATGTGCCAATTTGTTTATAAAGCACAAATAATGGCTCTCAGAGAAAAGAAGTAAGTATAACATTTGGTCATTCAGTAAACCTGTGTTGAACAGAATGCTTTTCCTCTAGACGTAAACACATCAGCTTCAACCATCACTGTTGGTAGCTGCCTGTGGTAGCAACATCAGATTGCAGTAACTGCGTTTACCCAGAGCTTAACAAAGGCTCAACATAATAAGCTTCAAAATAGCCTTCTGACTCTTTCAACTAGTCTTTGTAATTTTGATACAAAGTGATGTTTCTTTTGTTGTAGAAAGGCCACTAGAGAAACAGCCAAGATCCCTGAGATAGTTTCAGTTTCCTCTTAGGTTAATGATGGTAAGTCTTCATGATTGATTGTCAAATTATTTATAAAAGTAAATTAAGAGATAATTCCACCATTTTTCCATTTTATTTCCCTCCTTCAGTCTCTCCCCTCTATCCCATGTGTTCCCTCTCAAATTCTTGGCCGCTTTTTTTTTTTTTTTATTCCTTTAATTGCATTATATACAAACTGCTGACCTATTAGTAGTATGTGTATGCTGTCAGGGCTGACCACTTTGTATTAGATATCCAATCAGGAGCTCATCCTGGTGAAACTGATGTATTTTCTCCCATTTTCAACAATCCCTAGTTATTTATAGTCCTTTGACTAGGAGTGGGGCCCACAGAGCTCTCCCAGTCCCATTAGCACATCTATTGGTATTGTTTTTGTCAAGGCTTCTTTAGGCAGCCATATTGTTGAGGTATCCTGCTTGCAGATTCCCTGTGATTTCTAGGAGACAGGAGTCTCCTGAGAAAAGGAAAGGGTAGCACATCATTGAAAAGTAGTAATATTGCATCACATTTCACTAATACGTAGCTAATTTATGCACTCTCAAAATTGAATTTAAAATTTAAAATTAGTTGAACCAAGATGAAGCTGCTGTCTACTTTATGTTTAATGCATTCATGCGTATATGAATTCTGTAATTTGGGAAAAGGCGAGTTGTTAATAGGAGAGAAGGCAGACGTGAAGATCAAGTAGCATATAAGAGGTAAGTGAAGTGGAAGGCAGTGAGAAAGGCAGGGGTTAGATAGAGGAGGGCCCATCTGACTTACAGTACTATAATGATTTGCAAGCCTAATTTTCTCCATCTGTAATGCTTAGTAGCAGGTTTATATTTTTTTTCAATTATTTTTAGTTAAAAGAAATTATGTCTGAGTGCTTAACATAGTATCTGAGGTATAATAAGCACTAATAAGATCCAGAAGAAAGTTAAATAAACTGGAAATCAATTAATGAAAGCAAAGACAATTAATAATAAGGAAGACTGGCACACCATTTTATGGGTTATATAAATGAATATGTGAGCTACTTTTGCATATAGTTTAATGATCTAAAAATGCTAGGGGAGGAAAATCAAAATAGAAACATAGAAACATCCAAAAGTGTTATTCATTCCACTGTTAAAAAACAAAAAAACAAAAAACAACAACAAAAAAACAGCATTATGGAAAACCTGGTGATTTTATTTGCAACATGTCTACACACTCTACTGATTAGTCCCATTCTTCATTATAAATATTTTTTCTCTGCTGCTTAAAATTATCTTGCAACATGAACAATTCCCACAGCAACTGTGCTTCCTAAAGTTCTTTACAAACTACAGTGTGGTGCTATTTGATTTTACTGCCTTTCTTTCCTTTGAGATAAGCATGCAATGTCTTTTGTGGTTGCTTACTAGGATTTAGGTCCCATGTAAGCAGAGCTTGCCTGTTTTCCCCCTTGCACAACAGCTAAGCAGGCCCTGGAGATTTTATTCATAAAATTTGCTACAGATACCATCATACGTTGAAAAAAAAAACAACTTCAAGTATTAAAGAGCTGAAATTTTTTTTATTTTTCTTAAAAAATATTTTAGTCAAACAGAAAAGAGCAGTCCCCTGCCTCAACTTTCTTTCTGTACTACTCTTTGAAGAATGGGAGTGCAGCAAGAATGAGTTGGAGGGATGATAAAATTAGAGCGGTAAGAGAAAGATTAGAACTGGAAAAAGAAAATACCACTATCAGCTCTTATTAAAGCTCAGAGGAGAGAGAGAGAGACAGGACTTCTGATGTCTGTGGCTGTGTTTGCCAAAACCTAATTAACAGGATTAAGCTGTGAGATTTCTTTTTTCCCACTGGGCAAACTAAAACAACACTTAAAAAGATATCCCATATCTAATCTTAAATTAGTCTTGTGCTACCATGTTTATGTCTAAACTTTAAAGTGCGTTTAGAATATATCAACAGAGTAGAAGCCATGACATTCTCTGAAATGACAATTTGATATTGATAACAAAATAACTGAAGAGGCAATTACATACTTAGGGAAGTAATAGAATTAAATGGAAGATACTGATGAAGTTGCCAAATGTCTTAATAAGTAGTTCTTCAATTTACTGTATTAAATATGTCTCAACCAAGATAACAGTATGCTTTACCATCACAAAAGTGTTCACCAAACTTACACTACATAATGCTGTTTCATGCTAGTAAAGTGATTCTTGAAGTGAGTATCATAATATTGTACAGTGCTTTGGTAAATTCTGACTTTATTTTTATGTCATACTTCCCTAACACTTATGTTCATGTATTAGTGACTTGTATTAGAAGAGCTGAATAAAGTGTGTTCAAAAAGTGTGTAACATTAACATTTTCATAGTTTCAGAAGTCCAAGGTGGTCTTATCATCCTGAATTAGTACATCACGTATGCAAGTCTTGTATATTTATAAAATTATTGATATTAATCGCAAACATGTTAAGAATCTATTTGAATTGTCTTATGTTAGTGATCATTTTAAGTTATTCAGAATCAACAAACCTCTTTTTAAAGTTCAGAAATCTGACATAAGATTTCAACATACTAAATGTGCAGACCTACCAATAGAACTTAAATTATAAACAGCTACTTTATATCACTAAGAAACAAAATTAACTTCCTATTATTTGTTTGTATTTTTATACCTATAAAATTTTTATACAGTGGCATTTCTATTTAATTCCTTTTTATTCCATATAATAAATGAATGAATAATAATTTACATCAATTCTTAATTGTATATTATGTATGTCAATACATTTAGCCTGAATAATTTTATTGTTAGAAAGGGCCTGTGTTATGAATATAGAGTACCTAACATTTTTGATTATTACCTATTGGATGTCCACAGCAAAAAAAATTTTTTTTTTAATAAGATAGATTGAATTTGTACTTTGACATGTTCTAGCATGTATTATTTAATCTGCTTACTTTCAGGCTTAACTGTCCCTTTTCTCTACCCCACCCCTGTCAACCCCTACTCCTTTCAAATCCCTTTCCACATTTACCTCTTTTTGTTTTGTTTTGTGACTCACTGAATTTATCATTGGTTTATAGCTATGCCCCAGATCCTGGTGAGCTTACCAGTGGGCACAGCACTGAAGAAAATAACAGTTGCCTTACCACTTAATCCATTAATGGCTAATAGTTTACAAGGAAGAAGTGAACTTCTTCCCAACCCCCATCTGACTATTGACAAGCACAGCCTTGTGAAGTGCAGTGCAAATTGCCTGAGTAGTTGTGAAATCAAAATTGCAATGGCTGTGTGGTGACCTAGAGGAATTCTATTACAGGTCTTTCTTGCCTCCCATTGAATATCATAAGTGCAGTTACACATTTAAAGCAAGAGTATAGTCTATGGCCATACCACTTAGCATGTGCCAATGTCATCTAATGTGAGAGACTAGATGGTGCCCTTCCATTACCCATCTGGAACACTCACTGATACTCTTTTTACTGACTTCCCTTTTATTTTTATTTTCTTTCTTTCTTTCTTTCTTTCTTTCTTTCTTTCTTTCTTCCTTCCTTCCTTCCTTCCTTTCTTTCTTCCTTTCTTTCTTTCTGGTTTGTTTGTTTGTTTTTCGAGATAGAGTTTCTCTATATTGCTTTGGAGCCTGTCCAGGAACTCACTCTGTAACCAGGCTGGCCTCGAACTCACAGAGATACACCTTCCTCTACCTCCCGAGTGCTGATATTAAAGGCATGTGCCGTCAACACCCGGCTCTGACTCTTCTTTCTTAGTCACCTATCTATATTTCTATTATTTTATTTCATTTATTATTTCAATTTTGCCTCGTTATTGTGGTCTAATAATGTGTTTTTATACAATTCTAGTTGTCGATTTACAAGTTGTAGCGACTTAAGGAGGATGACATATTCCTACAGTCTTTGCCTTATCCCCATCAGGCTGCAAAAGGGAAGCTTTTATTGTCTGTATACAGAAGTGTTGCCAAGCTCCTGACAGATTCCCACGCTTAGCTCTGCTGCCTGCTCTTTGGTCTTTTTGTCTGAGGCCTAGATCCAGGTCCTCTTCAAGTGTCTCTTTGGAAGTCTCCTTAAAGGGGGACTACAAGGGAAATCTGACAGTTCTTCCATACCGATCTGTTGCTCAGTGGTTTTCTATACCACCTCCTTTCCTAACCTGAGTCCCACACTCTAAAATGTGGGCCTTCTGCAAGAAGCTTGACAGCCCTGGCCCTAGAATGGCAAGCCTCCGATGGGTGGAAACAGAGCAAGCTGCGTCAGGTGTACCTTGTAGTTTCAGCCTCTTCTCTATCTGAATCTTCAGTTGATTAAATGGTTTTCTTTTTTTTTTTTTTTTTTTTTTTTTTGTCTTCAGCTCTGCTGGGCTACATTGGTGTTCAGCAGCTGAACTCAGTCTCCCAGTCCTGCTGAGATCCTGACAGCCGTCCACATTCCATTTTGCAGTCTTGGCCTGCTTCTGCTTGTCTCAGTAGCTGTGCACTGTCATTGGAGGTTTCCCTTCAATCTCTTTTCGGAATTTTAAAACTTTTCTGCTCCCCACCCCCACCCCTGCAGCAGAAACTCAGTCATGCACAGAAGTGCAATTTCTATGGAATGTTTTCCTTTTAAAACCTGGAAAGTTCTACTGAATACTTCTGGAAATTTTACTTATTTGGGAGCTATAAAAATTAGCTTCCAGTGCATTTAAGAAATATAGAGTTGTGTTTTCAAGAGCCTTGCTATAGTAGGTTAGTGAGAACAAAGGAGACATGATTATAGCTAATGTCTCCTGTGCATGTGTCTGGTCCTGACCAGGTTGTGCATCTCTTTTCCACCTGCTTGTCTGCATGGATATCTAATACTAACTAAATGGCTTGCTCAAGATGGTAAGTCTCTATAGGAAGTGTGGGGCCCTGATGCCAGTTGGATAGCCAGAGATCAGGAAGTTGTGATTAGAACTATAAAATGAATAAAATCTTGGTATCTATTGCACTATTTAGTAATTAGAGTGAAAAATATTGTATCATTTATTTGAAATTTGCCAAGAATAATAGACTTCAATTACTCTCACCTCTCTTCACTAATACATAATTATAGAACTACATTTTTCTCTCTGGTAGAAACATATATCTAGTGATTGAATTAATGAATTAGCTAGCAAACTCAAGTATAATTCCTTTTTATATCTGACAAATATTTTCACAAGATATATTATAAATATCTACCTAAAAATTCACCTAGATCATTCACTTAAAATATGTAATATCATATTTGTTGAGAAATTATGAATGTACAGGGATATAAAATCCACTATATATATATATATATGTATATATATATATATATGTATATATATATATATATATGATCAAGTTGTAGGTAGGTCAATGGTACAATGATTATTTAACACATGTTAGTTCTGACAGTACTCAAGAGTATGGCATGGGAGGCAGAGCCAGGTGAATCTCTTATGAGTTTGAAGCCAGAATAGTCCGCAATGAGTTTGGGGCCATCCAGGGATGTTACACAGAGAAACTCTATCTCAAAACAAGCAAAGAAACAAAAGAAGAAGAAGAAATACTCTGCTCAGGGAATCCCTCAGAAGAGCAGGAGGAAAGACTGTAGGAATCAAAAGGGACGGAATACACCAGGAAAACATGACCCACCTAGTCAACTAAGCAGGGCTCACATGAGCACACAGACTGAAGTAGCAGACACTGGGGGCTGCAGTCATCCTCTGCATGCATGTTGTGGCTGTTAGCATGCTGTTTTTGTGGGACTCCTAAAAGTGAGAGTTGATGTGTTTCTGACTCTTTTGCCTGCTCTGGAGACTCTTCCTCCTGTTGAGTTGCCTTGTCCAGTCTCTATATGAGGACTTTTGTCTTGTCTTATTGTATCTTATTTAGTCCTATTTGACTGATGCCTTTTGGAGACCTGCTCTTTTCTGAAGGAAAATAGCATGGGGGTTGTTCAGCAGGGGTGGGGCTGAGGTAAGGTGGATAAGGAACACCTGGGAGGAGTAGAAGAAGGAGAAACTAGGGTCAAGATGTATAAAAGAAGAATCTATTTTCAATGATAAGAAAGAAACTAAAAAGAAGGAAAGAACAAATGTGCTTGAGAAATATAGATCGTGCTAGCAAGAGTATTATATATATATATGCATATACATATATGCATATACATATATGCATATATATATATATTTAAATTTGAAACAAGCTTGTTTTACGTATCAATCCCAGTTCCCGCACCAACCCCCATCCTATCCCCTTTCTCCTCCCCAGGAGAGGGAAGACTTCTTCCATAGGGAGTCTTCAAAGAATGTCATATCATTTGGAGCAGGGCCCATGCCCTCCCCCACGTGTCTAGGCTGAGAAAGTATCCTTCTATGTGGGATGAGCTCCCAAAGTCCATTTGTACACTAGAGATAAATACTTATCTAAGATCCTTTATCAGTATTCAGTCAGGAGACAGTACAGGATTTATTTTGCTAGATGGAATGCAAAGTAATAATTTCTTAAAATGAACAATTAAATATATCCCCACAATACTATATATGCTTGTATTATGTATCCATTATCAAATGTTTAAATTGGGTTAGTTAGCATTATCTCTATCAATTAACACTCATCTCTAATTCCATAGGGCTGTATATTTTAGGCTCCACAACTTTCCATTCCACACAGGATGTCACATGATATTTGTCTGCACCTTGAATTCATAGTTATTGGTTAGTGGAGAACAAAATAACAATGACATGCCATGGCAACATCAATCTCACTGGGCTACCAGAAGCCTTCACTAAGGCTACCAGCACTGACTGAGGGAACCTTGCAGGGCTGGGACTTCTTCCATAAAGGAAGGAGGACTAGCTGATAAGGTCCTTCAGTTTCCTAAAGAGGAGGTCCTGTGGATCTAGGATTAAGTTTTAACAGAAAAAGGGGAGTTAGTGAACTGGTGCTGGCATTGTTCATGGACTATATTGAAACTGATTATCAAAGGGTAAGAAAACTGTCAAAACTCACAGTGGGGGGCCAAGGGAAGCACCCAGCAGAGTGATTCTAACAAGACAGAGAACAAAAGGGAACTAACAGTCCTTTGGTCTCTTAGCCTGCACTTTCTAACAGCTCCCTGGAGGCAGAGCCAAAGCAATGAGGAAAAGAGACCTGTGGCTTCCATGGAACACCCCACCCCCCAGCATTGAGGAGGAGAATACAGAATGTAGGGCTTAACTAACACAAAGAGTTTTATGCCACCCAAAAAGTCAAGAGGTTGTCAACTTTCAAATTCATAGTGACTATGCTTTCTGTAGAAGTCTATTTTAATGGGCTAATATAATTAAATATGGAAAATAAAACAAACTAGATATTATGATCTCTAAATTTCAAATTGTATGTGCTTAGTGTTGTGGAAACCATTAATGAACAGAAAAAGGCTGAATATGAAGAAACAATAGTTTGTAAATATATAGATATTAGATTTTTCTGGTTATTTTCATTAGAAAATAGTGAAATACTTAAATAGTTCCAAAGTTAACTTTAAAAGAAAATACTTTTACTGAAGCCCCTTTCTATCTCTGTCCCCAACCTGGATCCTTCTTTCTTATACTTAATGAATATCCAAAGATTTAGGGCAATCTTTGTACTTTATAAACAAGCGTATTTCTACATGTACAATGCCCTCCCTATGATATGAATAGCAATAGGCAATGTAAAAAATAAATGAATAAAAATTCAATTTGAATAGTTTTCTTATTATTCTCTTAAGATATGTGTAATATTTTCAATTCAAAGATTCATAAGTAGAAGTCCTGTAACTTTGGTTTACATATTGGATTGAGTAAAAGTGAACTATCTTAACTAAACTCTGTCTTAAATATTCTCTGGCCTCTGGTGTGGATTATTAACAAGTGAACCACATCTTTTAACAGAAGGCTGCAAAGATGGTTTTTGGCCGACACAGGGATGTGTTTCAGTTACATTCTACCTCTATGGAAGAAAAAAGTATATTGAACAAATATTACAAATGAGCTAAAAATATAACTTTGGTTGTCATAGGCAATATTTCCCTTCCAAAGCTAAAAAATAGTTGAGAATGAGAAACACATGGAAAAAAAAACACACCTGACCTGAAAGTACTCACAAGAGGAATCTAACAAAAACATGAACACATATGTTACATGTAGTTAATCAAGCAAATTAACAGACAAAAACATTAAGTATCCCTCACTGAATTCTCTTTTGCTTCTAAGTGGAGTTTTTCTTAGCTCACATTCTTTCTAGCCATCTATGAGAAAGTAAAGACTGTTGGATGGATTTAAAGTATAATTTTGAGTTATTCCATGGAGATGAAACTGCATGGCTCCCTTTTCCTCTCCCACTTAAAAATTATCTTGGGTAAAGGACACCATTTTCCAAATAACTCATAGAATATATGTTAACACTTATCACAGATATTATATGTCATGCTCACATAAATATTTTTTAGCCCATCACCTTTACAAGATCTGAAATAAACTCTCCAATTATAGAGCCTAACTCTATTTTTGTAAACTTTCCAACAACCCTACTGATAGTCTTATTATAAATATTCACTAATGTTCTATTTATATGCTACTTCACAATCTTAGGGATTATTCTAACTCAACATGTTTTTTTTTTTCTCCTTTGGCTTTTTTGATGTGATAAGCATAAAATGGCATAATGTAGATGTAGTCTAGAGATACAGTATGATAGTAAGTTCTTAGTCTCCTGTTTCAAATACAAAATTCAATATGAAAAAATTGGAGGAATGTGTTTGAAAGATTCATGGGAAAGTAACAAAGTCAACCACATGCAAATAATAGAAGAAAAAGCAAAAATTTCTACCAGGGACTGGAAGAACACATCTGTAATTGGAGCACTCACGAGATGAGGCAAAAAGAGTGAAAGCTCAGATATAGTCTTGGCTACGTTGCAAGTTTGGCTTCATCCTAGGCTACCTGAGACTCTACCTCAAAAAGTCAGAGAAAACAAAACAGCTGTAGATACAGCTTTCAGAGTACTTGCTTACTATTTGAGCCTCTCAATCTTTATCTTTCACTGGTTAGTTTGGACCATATATGATTTTACAGTACACATGAAATATTTAGAACTACGTCTAAGATAGGAGAACCTAAATATCTCCTTAATTTCCATCCCGTTAAATTACTTTATTCAAGACTGTTTTTAACTGTCATTGTGTGTGGGGAAAAAACCTATTGAAACTTTGTATGCCTACAAGTCATATTCATTAAGTTGTTTATTATGATGAATGTTGTGTACCTTGACTTAATGTGAAATTTTAGGTTGTAAGTTATTTTCCTTTAGTATTTTGAAAAGACTAATTCATTGTCACCTTGGGTCTGGAACTCTTAAGGAAAATATATTACCAAAATTTTAATTGTTATTAATTAAATCTACATATCTTAAATTTAGTTTTTGCCAAGTATTTAAAAATGTTTGAGAATTTCAGACATGCAATACATGCATGTATTTTAAATTTCTAATCCAATATAATATTAAAATTTATTATAACATCACTATATTTGTTCTTAATTTATACCTTTCAAAATAAATTATTTCATTTGTTTTTCTTTCAATTCTAGAAAGCATATCTTCATTAATCCTTATATAGTTAGTTATTCATTTGAAGTTTTATTTCTTTGTTTCCAATTTCTTATCCTAAGCTGGATCTTTTTTTTTCCCTCTTGGAATTAGGGGACCAATTAGAAAATGCAGCATTAGTAGACTAATGAAAGAAAGCCTATTCTTGGCCAGAGCATAAGAAAATCAAAGAGAAAGACTCTCAAATCCACTTCTAAGTCCTTCCAAAGGCTGATAATCTTTCTGAGAGTAAAGAGATGGTGGGGAGGATTTTAATTAGCTAGAAGGAGAACTGGTTCTGGATTATTCCTGGAATGGAGTTAGTTGGATTCATTTCAGAGACAGGGAAACATTTTCTTTGATCCTTATGTGGATGCTTCCTGTCAAGCAAAAAGCCCCTCCACCAAGATGGTGCTCTTAGGTAGGCATTATACTAGGATGATGGATTACAAGCCTAGAGGTGCACAGTAAGTCACTATGGCATCCCTTTGGCTAAAACAGATTTCCCCCAGACCCATGCTGCATTTTTTTGCTTGTTTTGTTGTTTTTTTGTTTTTGTGTTTTTCAGCACCAGCCAGTTCTTAGAACATTGGATTGGGCATCTTATGTTAGCTGCACATTTTACTGGAAAATAAAGGCTGGCTAGCAAGAACCATTGTCTCAAGCTTGTGTTGAGTGTTTATCTGGTGTCATCTCTTCAGCATTTTTATTTTGGCTACCTCAACTTTTCCTTTATGCTCTATTTCTTGTTTAGTTTGGTTTTGTTTTGTTTTCCAAGACAGGATTTCTTTGTGCAACATTCCTGGTTGTTCTCAAACTCACTTTGTAGGCCAGGCTGGCTTCTAACTCAGAGAATCACCTGCCTCTGCCTCCCAAGTGCTGAGATTAAAGGTGTGCATCACCAACGCCTGGCTGTTCCTTTCTTATGAGTGTTTTTCCAAATTGCCTGATATCCATATTCTACTTCTTTTATAATCTTGACTTAAGCTATGGAATTTTTTTGTACCTCTCTCATTTCTACATATCTCTATTCTTGTTTCAAATAGTGGTTCTCTTTGTCACTCTTAATATGCTTAATAGGCTATCTTAATTTCTTGATCATTTTGTACTACTTTTGTTGTAGATGGTCTAGAGTACATGATGTTTTCATGTTAAAGGCAAAGTTAGTGCAGACTTAGAAGAAAACTCTTTAGCAGTCTAAACCACAGGCTTTAAAAAAGCTTACTTTTTTACTTTTTCTTGTCATCTGTTTCATTATGGCATTTTCATCCATATATATCATTGTTCTTTGCTCAAATCTACTACATCTTATTGATCCTCAATGTCCTTAGTCTACCTCCACAGTAGTTCTCTTCCATTTAGTTCTATCTTCTACATATGCGAGACACCCTCAATATTCACCTTTCACGCCTCATATGTCATTCTACTATATACTTTTACTCCTTTAGACTCAAACTCATTATATACTGACTCTTTTACTTTCACGTCATGTGTGTATATGAATATATATTGTACATATATATGCTTATATATATATTCACAAGTACATTCCCTATATAACAAATATGGTTTGTGTGTGTGTGTGTGTGTGTGTGTGTGTGTGTGTGTGTGTGTATGTAGAGAGAGAGAGAGAGAGAGAGAGAGAGAAAGAGAGAGAGAAAAAGGGAGAGTAAGGAAGAGAGAGAGACTGGTTCATCTTGCTTAAACCTATAAACCGCATTCACAATTATTTTGCTGAAAATGACATAGTTTAATTATTCTTTACAGTTGGGTGAAATTCCACCATGTTTATATACTGCATTTTCTTTTCCTTTCATCTGTTCGTAAGCATCTGTACTGGTACCATATCACAGATACTGAATACTACAGCAATAGGCATAGCTGTTCAAGTGTCTCCATGGTGTACTGACTTAGATCAGACATTTTAATGGAAGAATATAGATGTAAAATGGAAATGTTGCTGGGATGGTATTTCTCTTATGTGGTTATGATTTATTGGAAAACCCATAACTGATAGTTTATGATTGATTAACTTTCAATTTTGTTTTTTCTCTTTGCACTTAGTTTGGGTTTGTTTTACTTATAGAGAAACATAAAGTAGTCAGGGAATATTAGTCTAAATTTTTCCCCCAGACCTCACCTGAAAAAAAAAACAAGCAGCATTTGAATATTTATCTCCTTTGCCCTTGATTCCCCAGTGTTCTATTACAGCAAGACTCAATGTGTGTGTGACTGAGAAAATGCAATGTATGTGTGAGTCTGTGATTGTGTGTGTGTGTTTGTGTGTGTGAGTATATTTGTATGTATGTGTATGTATGTGTGTATATGTTTTTATGTTGTGGGACCCAAACACCAGTGTTTAAAAAAATCATATAGTGATTTATTTGCATCCATCTAACCTCCTGAATATAAAAATTAATAAGTTCTTATTCATTTTAACATAGTTTTTATCAAGCCTATTATCTTTGCTTATTATATAAAATAATTTGTGGCTAATAAGCTGTCACTTTCCCAGAAGAATAAAGGAAAAAATGTGAAATATTGGAATAGACATCAACAACAAAGCTAACTCTTGAAATCATTGTCAGAAATTCAGAACAGCTTGCCCTATGTATCAGTATTACATTATACAGATATTAAATTAGGAAAAGTAATCAACTGTAAAAAAACTGTGTTTAGCTTAATATTTGGAGAGTAGGTGTATAAAAATGTAAAAACCATGTGCATTTTTTAAACCTTTGAATCTTAGGTGTTAAATTAGAGATGCATATGCTTAATAGTGTAAAACTTCCAAAGAACTCTTGGAAATTAAATGATTGAATTCCTACAAAAGAATAGTTGGTTAAGGAAAAATATAAAAGGTAAGATGAATCCAGATGTAGAGAGGAAAGACAATACCAGGCTACAGAAACTCACAGAGACAGGTGACCTGAACAAGGGGGAGCTAATGAACCCCCTGACTGATAGCTGGGACCAGTATTGGACCAACTCAGACCCCCTGAACATGGGTTTCAGTTAGAAGGCCTGGGTAGTCTACAGTGGAACCAGGATGTATCCCTGGTGCACAAAAGGATTTTGGGAGCACATTCCCCATGGAAGGATACTCCCTTAACCTAGAGGCAGGAGGGAGGCCCCTAATCCCTACTCCAAATAACTTGACAGATTTTGTTGATCCCTCCTGGAAGGCATCACCAGCCCTGTGGAGTTGGGGGGGGGATGGGATGGGAGGGTAATCTGTGGGCATAGGAGGGGGGAAGAGAGGGAGGAAGAGAGAGAGAGAGAGGGGACTGGGATCAATATGTAAAATAAGAAAAATAAATAGGTAAGATGAGAAGAGAATATCAGAGAAAATCAGTGGTCTAAAATAGTTATCCATCAATTTCATTCAAGATGCAAAGGCTTAAATACCTCCATGCTATTTATATGAAAAAAAAAAAGACATGGGAATCTGATGCTTTGGGGAAATTGTAATGTGCACTCAGCACCTTAACATCAATTGTTTTGTCTATTGATATGAGCAGGAAGTTGCCCTTGACTCCTAGAACTGATGTCTGTGGAAGTTAAGGGTTGAACACAATGCTCCTATACACAAAACTGTGTATACAAAAACAATTGGACTATTCTTTGAAGCAAGTTTAATCTGTGAAAGCTAAGAAAAGTCACTTTCTGAAACCTCAGCAGCTTTGGATATTCACAACTCATTGTAAAGTGAATTTGGCTTACTTTTTCTGAAAACTGTCTATCCACACCTATGTTTCCACATGAAAGACATTTCCAACGTACTGCACACAGAGAACAGGATTTGCAAGCAAAGTGGGCTGAAAACCTCCAGGACCTTTCTGTTCCTTTTACTTGTTAGGCTGTAAAGTCTGACTGTTGCTCTCAACTTTAGTGCCCTAAGTAATACAATTGGTATTTGGAGCTGTTTATTTCAGCTATGGTTAACACTCTGCCATGGGAAGTGTTCACTGAACAATGAAGGACGGGAGTGACTATAGGAGAAAGAGTTCATAGCAGATTTGACAGGACCTAAAATGCAACAACAGGATTGCTTGCCACGTGCCTCTCATTCATTCTCCCACAGTGACCCAAACTCCTGCCTTGTGCTATCAACCTTTGTCTGCATTTCAAACACTGTGTCAGGAGGGATACAGATTTGCACAAGACAGAGATCTTAAAATTTAGACACATTTAACAGACTATGAATAGGATGCCATTTGTATGTACAACAGGTCATGGGATGTGTGTGAAAATTTTGGTAAAATAGAGATTTTATTTAAAATTTGAGTCTTAGGATTTTCTTAAGTATTTTATCTCTGAATAAATATTTAAGCTGTTTAGTATTTAAGTAAATATTCACTAATGCAATCAACATTTAACCCAAATTTTGGAGAAATTGTTGGCTAAAGGGATTATTTCATAAAAGCAACTAATTTCTCATTTTAAATGGCTTACTTGTTTACTTTACTTGTATTTTAAATACCATAATATAATATTATAAATATACTATAACATTAATTCCAGAACCAATAAAAATGTAATATCAAGGTGATTGGGTATTTAACCTCAAATGCAAATATTGCATATGTAGGGGAATTGGCTGGTATTAAGATGCCTTCCTTGCTTCTTATATAGGAGGCAATATCTCATTAATCACATAACTGGCCTACTTTTATAAATTTCAATTTGATAAAAATAATTTATAAACAAAATTACCAGTTGACCATCACAGGAGATGTTTTACTAGAAAGCAACTGTGTTCTGCCTTGGGCTTAACACATAACATAAGATGAAATAGGCATGAAATTGATTCACAGCTTTAGCTACAGTGCTTGCTTTTGAGGGAGTGGATGTGGTATGACAAGAAAATACCACATACAGGAGCACAGGAAATAGAAATGACATTTATTTGAGACAAAATACTAGGATGTAGTGGATAATAGGCACTAGGAAATGACCATTTGTCAAGAAAGAAAGCACTGTGTCCTAGAGTCAACAATATTGTGTTTCATTCACTTCTGTGGTTAAGGGAATATCTGTGCCTATATAAGATTGAGGGTGAATCAAACAGCCCATTTGATGACTAAAGACTTGCCCACTGCACATAGACTTTGAATGGGAGACAGAGATGCAAACAAAATGGGCCTTAGAAGTGTGTCATAGTCCTCCTAGTAACTTGAGTCAGGGGAGGAATAGGAGAGAGAGAGAGAGAGAGAGAGAGAGAGAGAGAGAGAGAGAGAGAGAGAGAGAGAGAGAGAGAGAGAGAGAAATCATAAAAGAGGGAGCCATTATAGGTTGCAAGAGAAAACTGACTCTAGAGAAATGTCCAGAGACCTACAAGACTGATCCCAACTAACAATTTGAGCATCAGTGGAAAGGCTACCATAAATGCCCTCCCTTGATAATGAGATTGATGACTAACTTATCTACCATTGTAAAGCCCTCATCTAGTAGCTGATGGAAACAGAAACAGACACCCACAGCTAAACACTAAGTTGAATTGGAATCCAGATGCAGAGAGGGAGGACAAGACCAGGCTACAGAAACTCATAGACAGCTGACCTGAACAAGGAGGAGCTAATGGGCCCCCAGACTGGTAGGTGGGAATCCAGCATGGAACTGACTCAGACCTCCTGAACATGGGTCTCAACTAGAAGGCCTGAGCAATCTCAGGGACCTTTAACAGTGGAGCCAGGATGTATTCCTGGTGCAAAAAAAAGGACTTTAGGAGCACATTCCCCATGGATGGATACTCCCTTAACCTAGAGGCAGGAGGAAGGGCCTAGTCCCTACTTGACAGATTTTTTTGTTCCCTCCTGGAAGACATCACCCTCCCTATGGTGTTTTGTGTGTATGGGGGAGGGGATGGGAGGGAGGGAGGGAGAGGGAACTGGGATCGATATGTAAAGTAAGAAAAAAAAAAGAATATCCAGGAAAAAGAAATGTGTCATAATTTATTTCTTCTGTTTCAATTGTTTTGGCTCTATCATTGAGAGCTCCTAAACTTTTCCAGATTTACCATGTATTCTCTCTGTTCCAGAAATCTAATCTGTTTTAGTCTAGGTTGCCACTTGTGTTTATGCTGGGTGATGAAGGTGGTTTTAGAAGTTATCATCTGTGATGCAGAAGGACATATTAGTGACTTATCTTATTTTTTCTACCACTAATGCTTCTGTACAAGTTGCTTACTCATCATTTTTATGCTAATTAATGTTTCCAGAACCCTCTGTACTCCTCAGACTCTGGCTACCTCAGTTGTACTCTAAACTTTTATGAGATGAATTTTCTTATAGCTCACATATGAGTGAGATCATGAAATTTGTTTTATGTGCTACTTCTCTTATCATAATCATCTCTAGTTCCATCCATATAGGTATAAATGACAGGGTTTATTTCATTTTGTGACTAAATAGTATGCAATTGAATGTTTTACCTTACCTCTCTATTAACTGACCCATTTAGAATGTTTCATATCTTAACTATTATGACTACTTCAGCAGTTATTATGGATATGAAGTATATCTTTGATTTTCTGATGATTCTTTCAGATTGTTAGGATAAAGGTATTTCTGCTTATATGATATGACCATTGGGCATCATGGAGCATAAATCTAATAATACACAGAATGATCTACCATGTGGTCATACATTGAAATACAA
This sequence comes from Cricetiscus sungorus, assembly GCA_030556225.1. NCBI lineage: Eukaryota > Metazoa > Chordata > Mammalia > Rodentia > Cricetidae > Cricetiscus > Cricetiscus sungorus. Next base: position 1,254,278 of record JANBXA010000180.1, on the reverse strand, counting down.
AGAATAGAATGAATGTTTAGTCTATGGGTATGACCTTGCTCTTCCCACTCCTTAGCAGAAAGAGATGGAGAGTACAACAGAATACTCACCTTTGATTCTAGCAACTACTTCTTCCTGGTTTCCAATGACAGTGGTCTGGAGATGGAGGTAGGGTACATTGAAGGTGGAAAGTTAGCTGGAGGTAAGATTTCAGAGAAGAACATGCCAGAACTCACCAACTGTTTTGGGGAGAAATCTTCAGTGATGTGTCAACTTTTTCATCACACAGTAAATATCCCTTTACCCATGATCCTGTGAGTAAACTCTCAAAATTTGTTGAATTACCAAGATGGATTTGGGTAGAATCTTTTCTTTAGTCTTCCATTGATATTCTATCTGGGGTTTATTGGGAGCATACAGGTAGAACAGAAAAGTCAACCTATACTCAAGAGGTTGACTTGTGATAGATCCATAAAGAGAAGGAGAAACAATCAGCTGACGTTCTTGTCCAACTTCCCAGATCCAAAATGCCCACAAATCTTCCCAAGCCTCTCCTGTCCTATCTTCATCTGGCTCCTCCAGAAAACTCTACAGTTTATTCTGGCCAACTGAATTTAGACTCTGCCTTCAGAATCAAGGTTTAACTTCATTGATGGTCTCAGAATAACAATACAAGTAAATCTCTGGCAAAAGTTCTTATTTCTACATATCTTGTTGACATTTCAATGTTAAAAAAATCATCCATACAAGTATGAAGGGATATTTCATTATGAATTTTTCCCTTTAGTTTCTCTGATACTTAATGATGTTATATATCTTTTTGCATTTATTTGCTATTCATGTCTTTTTTGAGAAACATCTATATACTTGTTTGACCATTTTCTTGAAGGGTTTAAATTTTGTCATTGAGTTGTAGGAAATCCTTATATACTTGGCATTTAATTCCCTATTAGATATATGTTTGCAATTTTTTTCCTCCGCTTCATAGGTTGGTCCTTCTTTTATTTTAACTTTCTCTTTATTTATTCTTGGTGTCTTTCACATCATGCATGTGAATTCATCTCTGTGTACCTTTGTATCTGCCCTCTGCCCTTTTAGTCCCCCCCTAAAATAAAACAAAATATAATTTAAAAGAATAACTCTCGCCATGGAAGCTGTAGTGTGACACATTGGGTAACACACTATACCCCCTATTCATATACCTTTATTTGCAAGTGTTCCTTGCAGAAAGTCACTGGTCTGGTTCAAAGCCTCTGTTTTCTACTATATTACCAACACTGGGCATTCACTGGGGCTCATCTTTATATCTGTTGTCCTTTGCTGTGGAGATCCTGAAGCTTTGGATCTGCAGGCTTGGCTCCTTTACCTGCCCCAACAGATCATAGATAGAGTGGATGTTGAGATGGGCCAACTCATATCCCTGCTTCTGGGCCTCAGTAAGTGCAGGGTTGGTCCTTCAGCCAGCTCTCTCCCACCCTCATGACCAGGTGAGATCTCCATCATTGTCCTGGCTAGTTCACCCCTTGTATCTATGAGGAAGGAGTGGGACTGGTTCTCCTGTTTCTATGCACTCAGAGTCTGTTCTCCCACATTTACACCATCAGGGCCAACTCTACTGTGTTACCCAGGTAAGCTGCAAGGCCCACTCTTCCAAGTGCTTCAGCTGGTGAAGAGTAGGGACAATGTTCCCACTCTTGAGACATCAGGGCCAGCACAACCACCCACTTCAGGTGGCAAGGGGAGGAGAGCATTACCATATAGCAGACAAAAGTTGGGGCCAGGTCCCTCATGCACTCATGTTCTCAGGGTTGGTTTACCCACAACCCTGTTAATGGAGTCAGCTCTACTATGCTGCCCAAGCAAGGTAACAGGGCACACTTTCTAAGAGTGCTGCAGCTGGTAAAGGGGAGAGTTAACTCCATCACTAACTGGAGACAGTAGTGGCAAGGGGGATGGCATCTTTCTCTTGTACCTACTATACCAGGAGGTGGTACCAGGTATCCCATTCTCATGCCCTCAGGGCTGGCTCACCTGCACCAGTCTACAGGTTCAACTCTACTGTGCTACCCAGAAAGGCACCAGGCCTGTTATCCTGAGTTTTGAAGCTGGTGATGGGTTCGGTCAGTACCTTTCCTGCTACAGATGGCACCGGATGAAGGGGAGAACTCTGTCTCACTCACACCATCACATGGCAGATGAGAGGGGTGCAACCTGTTCTTCCATTCTCATGCCCTAAGTCCAGCTCATCCATGCCCTAAAAACAGGGTCAGCTCTATTGTGCTTCAGCCAGTGAGGGGCAGGTCGAACTCTGAACAGCCCTATCTTCCGTGCCTTCTGCATTATCAAGAGCCACAGACCTCTGCCATGAACCCAGACATGGACCCCAGAATCAGGTCAGGCCAAGACATCACCATGGCCCTGGGTAGCAATCAAACCACCCATCCCTGCCCACTCCTCACTGCTTTCACCTCTTCAGGTATGCCTCTGTTTCACTGAACATGAACCACACTGTCTCTCTCTCCCATACTACAGCATACAATTGCTTACCATGATAGTGTCTGACTACCTGCTATCTTGTGTTTTCTCCTCAGAGCTTGGGGAAGACAGTTCCAGGCATGCATGTGTCTTGTGACATATTGTTTTAAGGTGTCTTACATTTGTTTATGCTCTGGAACATGTGTTTAATGATGTAAAGATGTGTTGCTTTTGTTTATGCTGCATTTGCTTACCTCTGTGAAGCTGTGTTTCTGTACCTGTTTAAAACACCTGATGATCTAACAAGAGATGAATGGCCAGTATTCTGGCAGGGGAAAGGATAGGCAGGACTGTCAGGCAGAGCGTACAACTAGAAGGAGAAATGTGGAGAATGAGCAAGATAGAACAAGGAGAGGAGGACTTTAGGTGCCAGCCACACAGCCAGCTATGGAGTAAGAGTCAAAGTAAGACATACAGAAGTAAGAAAAGGAAAAAACCCAGAAGTTAAAGGTAGACAGGATAATTTAAGTTTAGAAAAGCTGGCAAGAAACAAGCCAAGCTAAAACTGGGCATATATAAGTAAGACTAAGCCTCTCTCTCTCTCTCTCTCTCTCTCTCTCTCTCTCTCTCTCTCTCTCTCTCTCTCTCTCTCTCTGTGTGTGTGTGTGTGTGTGTGTGTGTGTGTGTGTGTGTGTGTGATTTATTTGGGTGCTAGATGGCAGGACCCCAAAGAGAAAAGAATAAAAAGATGAAAGAATGAAAATAACCAACATTTTGGTATTCCAAGATGAGGCTTAAATACAAGAAACTTCAGCAACATTTGGGTGCCCAACATGGGACTGCATTTCCATCCAGGGCTGAGAAAACTGGGAAAGAAAAATAAAGTATATATCTCCTTTAAGAGTTTCTGCCTGCTGGTGAGCCCTTGAGCATCCAGTGTTAAGCAGTGTTAAGCAGAAATAAAAAAAAAAAAAGTAAAAATGCCTACCACCAGTGCAAGCACCAGCATTTCAGAGCTCTAGGAAGGTCATGTACCTCTGACTGGGCTGCAAGCTTTAGGCTTGTCTTTAATGTGCCTCCAAGAGGTGTCTGTGCCCCCAGGGACTGCTGATGCTGCAGGGGATGCTTGGTGGGGGAAAGAGGATGATAGGTTCCTTGGGTATGTGGGGCAGAGTGTGGTCTGAAGATTACAGGGTCCATTGGGAGGTGAGAGTGATGGGGTATAACATCACAGTAGATTCAAAGCTGAATACCAAGCATGGGAGATGTGCTTGTGTGCTTCAATGAGAAAACAAATTTTTTTAATCACCTGCAAGTGGAGTCACTATGATTATGTTTTTGATAGTCAACTTTAATTCTCATGATCCATGGTATCACCAGGAAGTAGTAGAAAAATTAGGTGACAACAGGGTTTAGTGGAAAGTTCAGACATTGGGGGAAAGCTTTGGAAGGGGTTATCTGGACTTGGGTCCATTTCTGCCTTTCTTTTTTATTTTCAGCCACAGTAAGGTAAATGGATTCCTTCTTATCCACCACTACATACTGGGCTACATGTAGTAAGATTTACATAGGCTCAAGAGATTTTGGAATTGAGGTACAGATCAGAATACATTAAAGAAAATGGAAAAATGACCATGTTCATAGAAGTCAAATAATTCACAAATATGATTGTTACTGCATACTTGAGGCTGGCCAGCAGTACTCATTTTATATTAATAGCTAAAATCCATGTGACTGTGAATGTGAGTGTGAATGTGTGTGTGTGTGTGTGTGTTTGTATGTTCATATGTATGTGTGCTTCACCATACATATTGGCGAATATGAAATAGAAATCAACTATTTCAAGAAAATATTTAAGCATTATGGTTTGATTATATCAATAAATATTTGTTTCTAAAAGACATAAGATGAATTTATTTTTTAATTAATTTATATTTTCTTATTTTACATATTGATCCCAGTTCCCTCTCTTCCCCTCCCTTCCTTTCTCCCTCCCTCCCATGTCCCCCAACCACCCTTCCATCCCATTTCCCCCAAATCCACAGGGAGGTTGGTGCCTTCCAGGAGGGGTCAACAAAATTTGTCAAGTCATTTGGAGTAGGGACTAGGCCCTCCTTCCTCTCTCTAGGTTAAAGGTGTATCCCTCCATGGAGAATGTGCTCCCAAAGTTCTTTTGTGCACCAGGGATACATCCTGGTTCCACTGTCAGAGGTTCAGGAGACAGCCCAGGCCTTCTAACTGAGACCAATATTCAGGGGGTCTGAGTCAGTCCAATGCTGGTTTCCCAGCTATCGCTCTGGGGGCCTGTTGGCTTTTCTTTGTTCAGGTCAGCTGTCTCTGTGGGTTTATGTACCCTGGTCTTGCATAGGATGAATTTATAATAATGATCCTTTTAAGCAAACTTGAATTATTCTTTTGCCCCCAGGAGATAATTTTCACAGATCCTTCTAGATTACTTTGAATATATGTAGGAATAAAAAGACTTATCTATAAAATTATCAGTGGCCTTCACTCTATTTTAAAGTCTTTACAGGACTTCAAATTATATGGTGAATTAGTGGCAGAAAAAAAGTATGAGTCAACCTTCTATTTCAGGTTTGATATTTTATTATTTAAAATAGGATTGGTGCTACCCCTTACCAAAATATTAACTATGTTAAAATGACAGACTGACTAAGCAAGTATCCAAGCTGCATAATTTTATTAAAATGTTTGGAGTTATATTCAGAACATTTCCTTAGAAGCAAGTTACATTCTCTAGAATTGCATTGTAACCAAATTTCCAAAAAACGGTAATACAAAATTACTTGACTAAGTTAAATTTATTCTTCAAACTTAAATCATTATCCTGGATAGGAAAGAAACAAAAATACCATTGTTGACACAAAGAGGATAGATAAGTTCTCTTAAATGTAGGAGGAACCAGTGAAATTCATGAAGCAAAAAGAACATAGCTGATGCTGAGACTTTTTAAACAAATAGATGTTCAGTTATGTCTGTGAACTACAATTTATAAAGAAATGTACGATTTCTAAAGTGTTAAGCACTTTCAAGGGCTATTAACACTCTAAAAGTCTCATCTTATTTTGTTAGATATTAGTGATAAAAATAATAACACACACAATACAAATAAAATATTTTTGTTTGTTTTTTGTTTTTGTTGTTTTGTTTTTGCCATGAGTGGTGTGGCAATAGATCTTTTCTTTAGAACTTATAATAGTTTTTGTGATTTTACAAATTAGTCTTATGTTCTAAACTAATTTTTAAAGTTGAAGTTCATCTAAGGACTGGTCAATTATGTATCTTAAAGCACTGTAATCTATACTAATAGAAGGTATAATTTATTAGTTATAGCTTTCAGAACAAGATTACTAGATGACTGCATCCAGTATGTTAATTTTTTTTAACACAGAGACATTCTGAGAATGTGTAGTGCTTTTGTTGTAAGAATGTGTTGTAGTCCAGAAGGCACCCATGGAGGTGTCCCAGTTCTAGAACAAGTAATTTACTAGGCAAACACAGGGAGTGGTAGAAACAGAGACCTCATAAGAAAAAGAAAGGCACTTCAGAGAATGGAAGTGAGTCTGAGTGCTGGGAAGGGTCCAAGACTCAAAGGTTCTGAGTCATTACATAGTACCTGCCTTCTCTGGCATGTGGAGATGAACTTCTCACATGTACTTCCAGATCAGGGAGGCTCCAGTTTCCCACTTGTCTTGGTTTCTTTGTTGTGTTAATTTTAATGCCTCTGGAACATCTTTCTCTTTATCATTTCCCTCCCTCATCTAGTTGTAAATCAGCAGGACTGATATACGAAATGTCAAAGACACTATTTGTACTAAGAAAATATATTGTGTTTATCAAGTTTAAAGCACATGGCATACATTGTATACATTGGTAAACTATAGTTTACTTCATGGAGTAGACTTACATTTATTTATTTGTCATTTATTTATGTGTATATGTGGTGTGTACATGTGTGATCATCCACATAAGAGTGCACATTTCTCTCTCTATAAGCTCATGCAAAGGTCAGGAGGTATATGGTGCCCTCATCTATCTCATTTCATCTATTCCTTTGACAGAGAGTGTCTCACTGTTAAGCTAGCTGACCCTTGAGCTCTCAAGACTCCCTTTCCACACAGTGCCTCAATGCCATACTTATGCATTCTTAGATAAGGCCATTTTTCCTCGAGTGCTACTAGGGATTCAAACTCATGTCCCCATACTTGCCAGGGAAGTTTACTTACTCACTGAACTCATACCTAACACTTTTATTTTTAAAATAAATGAAGTTTTAAAAGTAAACTGTCAGGGACTGTTAAGGATAAGTAGCTACCCTAATACCATAATCAAACGTATAGAAATTTCAAAAGAGAATGTTCAAGTAAATTTGTTTCTTTTGTGTGTTGTCTCAGGATGGAAACATGAGTGGAGAAAAAGTAGGATTTCAAATGAGGCAATTTTGATATCAAACATGGCTTTAGTGCATAATTGTTAATTTGTGGTGATATTTATGATTTATTAAAGCTTGCTTGAGGATTCAGAAAGCAAAGTCAGCCTCAAGCTATAGAGATCAAGTAGTGGTGGCAGACACCTTTAATCCCAGGACTCAGGAGACAAAGGCAAATGGATCTCTCTCAATTCAAGGCCACCCAGGACTACAAAAGATTGAATTAGTCAAAATGAGCAACAAAGCTCACACCTGTACTAGAAAGATATAAAAGATAGGATGGGGGTCTTCAGTAGTTAATCTCAGGAGTCTCTAGCCATGAAGAGAGCAAAGCAATCTGGGATTGCAGTCTGAGGTTTGGAGGAGCTAGGATCACCTTTCAGTCTGAGGTAGAGGTAAAAGCTAGTTGCTGGCTGCTTTGCTTTTCTGATCTTTAGCTTCAAGTTTGAACCCCAATATCAGTCTCTGGGTGTTTTATTTATTGTGTCTCATTAATTAGCTGAATTAAAAGAACCAAATAAACACTCAAAACCGCAGTCTCTTTTTACTAAATAATGTTTTTAGAGACAGTATCCTTCCTTTGCTAAATTTCTGAGTGTCCAATCTGGCCAAACTCTTTGCTATTATATAAATGAAAGAGCACCATCAATAGAGCAGGTTAAGTAGGCAATAAAAACTGACTACAAATGCATTCTCTTCTTCATCAGAGAAACAAGTAAGATGGGCTGGCAAGATTGCTCAGAAGTAAATGGCACTGGTCCTAAAACAAGACACCTGAGATAGATACCAGGAATGCAAATGAGAGAAATAATATGAGAATATCGGAGCATCCTTGAGAATTAATTACAGAATCTCTCTTTTTTTTAGGGATCTAGGGTCCTGGAAAACTTGCTGGCCCCTAAATCCACCCAAAGCCAGTAGCTTTGGGGATCTTGAGAAATTCACAGTCATGCCATCTAAATTAGGCATGGAGATCAGCCATGTTAAAAATGCATTTATACTGCTGTAAGAGGCTAAGGACTTTAGTGGAAAAAGTTTGGGAGCCAGAATATTAGAAAAAGTCTACTTATGGTTCTGTCACTACCCTAAAGGGACTGGAAAGGAGAAGAGTGTGCAGATCCATAGAACATCATGACATCTTGTATGACTGCACAGAAGGAAGGAATTCTAATAAAGGTTCATTATCTTATCTAGAGAATAATTAGTCCTCCTGACTCATTGGCATAATTTAAGGAACACTCACCTTCCTGGAAAGTGGTCCTTTATCCAGGTGAATGATCTGCCCAACTACATTGATTCTTAGGGGAGGAGACAATACCATGTCTCCACCTAGAGGTGGATTCCACTGTCTACTGCAACAGGAGGAAGGAACTGACCCTTGAAATTGTCCTCTGATCTCTACATGTTACACACACACACACACACACACACACACACACACACTATCAATAAGCAAACATCATTCGCTTCAAATTTAATCTCAAATTGCATAAAAATTTTCATTTTGTTTACTCACTGTTCTTTTGTCAGTCTTTGAAATTTCCACTAAATCTATCCTGTTTTAATTCTATGTCACGTGCTACCTTTGCCGATAAGGAAGACGCGGCAACCAAAGATGTGTCCAGCAGAATCTTTATTGTTGAGCTCTTTACATGTAGATGGAGAAGGACCCCAAGCCCCAAATGTGCTCTGCTTAAATAGCCTGCAGGGCAACGTGCTCGTCTGTAATTGGTGCTCCGCACAATGCCTGATTGGTATTCTCTCTCTGATAGGGAGAGCTCTCATAAGCAAATTAGCATAAAGTGGCGCATGCGCAACCGGCATAGCTAATGCTGTAAACAAGACTCAGGAAGCAGGAAGCCAGCGCCATCTTGTAATGGCAATTGCGGCTCCCGACAATTCTATAATGACTCTTTTTCATTTATTTACATTTAAAAATTTAATATCTATTAGAATTAATAAGTGAGTACCAATAGTGGCTCTCTAAATATTTACATAACTCACTCTAAATTGGATTCACAAAGAATGAAAAGCTGCTTCATCCAACCAGTTCTGTCAGACCTAGGCAATTGCTATTCTCTTATAAACAAAACAAAGATGTTTATAAGGATGTGTGTTTATCATTCCACATATATTCTTCAAAATCATTTATATTACTTGCAATTTTCTAGGGATATTTTTGGAAAAGCTGCAAGAATGTAAATGTTGGTATTTTAAGTGCTTTACTTTTGCAAAAGAGACATCATAGCTTTTCTTAGAATAGCAAGGGGAATGGATGGTGGGTGGAGTTGGAGCTCACAACAGTAAAGAAAGATGTTGGTAAGAAAGAAGTAAATTTGGACAGTTGTCATGAAGGAGCACAGATTAATGTTGTTATTGGCTCTTTTCTATGCTACTCTAGCTTCAAAAGCAGTGAATATACAAAAAGGGAAAAAGGGCAGAAAAACAATTGTGTGGAATAGAGCCCAAGTCAAAGACTGTACGAAGACATCAGTAGTGAAGAATTGCCTGTAAACTTTGCAAAATCTGAAAACAATCTATTCATATTGACCATGACAAATTATCCCCAGAGCCAGTACATGCGTGGCACATGTACTGTGTGTCATATACTAAGACTACTCTGTTTAAACAGTGAGGTGTTTTATGTGGCTTTCATGTCATGATTAAATCTATTTCATAATTTTCAGTGAAATACGAACATTTTTCTTTTAATAAATTCAAGATGGAGGTGTAGCTCAGTAATAGAATAGTGCCTACTATTTACAAGCTGCTGTCCCCTGCTACTCTCCAGCATCACACAAAAATTAAAGAAAAAGGAGAGAAGGGAAAGACATCTACTGGGAGGGGAAGGGAGGAGAGGAGAAGAGAGAGAAGAAGATGAGAGGGGAGGGGAAAAGTTGGGGAGACAGGTGGGGGATGACAAAAAAAATTGGTACTGGCTAGAATGGAAGACTGAATGGGTCCAAAGGAAGGAAGAAAGCTGGATCCAAGTCAAGTCAAATATGGCACTGGGGTACCAGGTAGAAACCAGGCATTTTTTATGTTACTGAGGCTTGCATGTCACTGTTACAAGTTTTGTGTTTTTATGCATTGTGTGTCTGTCTGTCTGTCTGTCTGTCTCCATGTGTGTTTCTTGTGCTTTTCCATTTTTTTCTTTTGGTTTTACTTCTGTTTTATTTGCTATTTTTATTTGCCTTTTTGTTTCCTAAAGAGCGAAAAATGGTGTTGAGTTGGGAGGTGGGGAGAATGTGGGCAGAGTTGGCAAAAGTATGGTCATATGTTATTTATGATTTAATAAATATCGTCTGAAGTGTCATAAAGCAGAACCAATCACATTAGTTAGCTGTAGAAGCTAGACAGTGGTGATATACACGTTTAATCCCAAGACTAATGAGACAGGCATTTAGATATCTCTGAGTTAAAGGCCACCCTGGCTACACAAGAGTAAAGAGTAACAGAGCTCATGCCTTTGATCCCAACACTTGGAATTACATACCTTTAATCCCAGCATTAGAGAGGTGAAGACAAGAGGATATGGATGGGCAGAGAAAGAAATATAAGGAAGAAGAGACAGGAATTGAAAGCTTTTGCCTTTGATGATTCATGAAGACAAGATTGCCATTTCAGCTGGATAGAGGTAAGATCTACTGGTTTGACTGCTTTGCTTTTCTGATCTTCAGTTTGAAGCTTGAACCCTCTGGGCCTTTTGTTTTTTATGTTACATGAAGAGGTAACCATGATAAGGATATATTCTGTGAAAATTTTATTTACTGTAAAAAATTAAATTAAATATATGTATAATATGGACAGAAGGAAAAATGGAGAAAAACAAACAATAAGAAATCAAAAGTTTTAACCTAGATTCAAACACTTTATGAGAATCTATACTGAGTAACTAGAGATAAATACATACATACATATATACATACATACATACATACATACATACATACATCTCAGTCATCCTGGCTGAAGTTTCCCCTCTCACTTCTCCTCCACCTCCCTTCCTCCAACCTCTGAATTCACTTCTCCTCCTCTGTTAAGCAAATTCACTCCTCCTCCTCTGTTAAGCAAAGGTCTGGTCTCGCATGAGTAGCAACAATACAAGGCATATCACATTGCAGTAAAACTAAACACCTCCCCAAGAAAACTCATAGAATCAACTAACCCAGGTTCATAATAGTAGTGGGGTTCTAAATCACAAGGTAATACATTCAGAATGAGCATGGGGGAGTGGGAGCACACAGGACTGGATGGAATGAGGACACACCCTTTAATCACAGCACTGGGGCAGCAGAATAGTGTGAATCTCTGATTTCAAGGCCATCGTAGATACACATACAACAAACATATATACACATGTGTGCGCGCGTACACACACACACACACACACACACACACACACAGAGAGAGAGAGAGAGAGAGAGAGAGAGAGAGAGAGAGAGAGAGAGAGAATAGATAAAGTAAATGATGTTGATCTGTCCTTACCACATGTCAGTATGTTACAGTATGTGACAATAGGAACTCTGTGATTTGACTAAGTATATAGCATTCCTAGTGGTTGATATTATCCTGGCCTACTCAAGCTGATCCAATCTAATCACATCACCTATTACAAGTGCAAAAGGAAGACAGGCAAATGTTTCAGAGAAATAAGTTGGAGGGAATTGATGTCCTGGATCTGGCTTTTTGATGGAGGAAATTTGTACACAGTCCTGAAAGAGTTCTGTGGGAGCTGAGTGTGGTGTGCTGAGAGGAAGAAAGTAGACAAAGTTATGCCTAGATGAAGGGATATTATTATGTCATTAAAAAGAATAAGATATAGTAATTAATGTTTCATAGATGATGAAAGTCAATTTCATAGCAAGCATAAAGTGATGAATGTCAGCCTGAATTTAGGATTGATGTTGCCTTCCTGTCACAGGTAGGGCAGTATATGCTCTAAGTGTTGGACAGGTCTACTTAGGTGTCTATAATACCTCTCCATACCCTTCTATTTTTCTTTAGTTTTGTTTAGCTTTCAGAGTTTTATAACTGATCCTCAGACATTCAACTGCCTCTGAATACAGGCTCTTTTCTGAGTCTAAGGATGCCCACAGATCTACCCTGTGTTAATTTTATAGGCTCAAATGGAGTCTAACCGTGTCCACAGATCTGCCTTGTGTTAAGTTCTCGAAAGATTTCAAAGTGGCCCAGTTTGTTCCTTAATACAAAAAGCAAAGCTTGGAGCTTCACACATATCAGAGACCTGCCTGTCTGTTCAAAGGCCCTGTCCCTTGTCTGGAGGCCCGAACTGACCTGAGGAAAATAGTGGGTCCTGTTTCAGATCAACTTTGGTCTAAAATTAGAGATCTGAGAAAAGGGAACAAATAAACAAACCCACATATCAAAAACCAAAAGAAACAATGCAGCAACATCAGGTGTAGGCAGACACCAGAAATGTTTAGGTCCTTTGTTAAACCTGGCTGAAAAATAAAAAGAGAAAACAAGTTGTAGGTTTTTGCAAATGGTCCCATTTTAGTAAAAGAAGATATGTAAAATAAGGAATAAAATACAATGCATTATTTGCACTGTGTAAGATGAACCTAGATATCAGAAATCTTTCAAAATAATAAAGAACTATCATGATTCATGCACATGATAACTTACTAAGAAGTAAAATCCAGGACTTATGAGGCTGTCTACACAATATGAAGAGTAAGAGTCTAGTACCACCCTTTGAGGAGTCAAGGAAGGGGGTGGGCAAAAATACTAGCCTAGAGTTTGGGGTCAGTCAAGTGACAGAAATGAGGCAACTGAATCTATTCCAACATATTCCAGAAAAATGTTTCAAGTCAGAGGTCAGGAAAACAGGATGCTAACAAGAAATCAAAATGAAGAGGTATGAAGATTTCGGTGAAAAATACATTAAATGCACTCAACTGACTGGAAAGAAAGTGTATAGTACAGACCTTAGGAAGGACCAACAGACAAGCAAGATTTCCATATGATCATTACATAGATATCAGTCCTCTTGATATTACTTACTTGGAATATTATTTCGGGCAAGTATTTAATTTTAAAATATACACGAACAAAGGAGCTAACTGGAGGAATCAAAGTGAAATTTTCATATTTTTCTCTTCTAACCTAATAAACCCCAAGCAACAAGGAGCCGAAATGGTAAAAACTTCAAACCTTAACTTAGTTAAATTCACATTCCTGTGTAGATATGTAAGGCCTTAGGGAAAATGCAACAGAAGTATGCACCTTGAAATCAATCATTGTGAAAAGGTACACAAAATCAGATTGAAGAATCAAATACTAGAACATAGAAATAGGAAAATAATTATAACAAACTTTGGAATCATTTGCACAATCTGCAATAAATCACAGAAACACAGAAATAAGTGTTATGAAAAATAATGAGAGAATTTACACCATTCCAAAACAACAAATTGTCTAAAATGCCAAATACTACCTAAAAAGTGGAAAGCAGGTTATAAGAATAGAAACTAAGTGCCATAATTATCACTACCATTTTCATAAATACTAATCAAAGTTTAATGTATACTTCATTTGAATAATTAGATATTAAATTAATAAACTTTTATTTACTACTTCACATATACACCACTGGAAGGCAACTATGAGAGAACATATACAATAAATATAAATCAGGTTTAGAGTGGTTTAAGGAAATGTCATAAAAATAATACTGTGTAAGCAATATTACCTGTTAAAGATGCCTTTCAATGTCTATAGGGAATGCTATGTTTTAGCATTAGAAGGGTATGCTATGTTTTACTCGGTTTTCAATACGGTGTGGAAAGCCAAGAAAATGACGTTTCTTCACTGATTTTAGTTCTTGACAACCAGGTAGCAGCTGCTAGTCTCTTTTTCTGAGCTATTCAACCAAGGATTCTCCTGAAATTACCAAAGCCAGTTCCACAGACTGAACGTCTATGATGTAGATTTGTCTGAGCATCATGAGCTGTAACTTCCAGAAGGTCCTCATAATTAAAAAGGTTTAACACAATAAAGCAAATGGATGGGTGAAACCTTTTGCTGATGTAAGTTGTTCCAATAATAACTTACAAAGATATTCCTAGTTAGAGAATAGCTTCATATTTATGGACCACAAGAATAAAAGATGTGGGTAATTGTGCCACTAACCACTTGAATTCTCAGGGAATTTTTTTTAATAATAATCTCTTTTTTATTTATTTTTCTTATTTTACATATTGATACCAGTTCCCTCTACCTCCCACCCTCCCTCCTTTTCTCCTACCCTCCTATCCCCCCACAACCCTCCTATCACATTCCCCACCCCCTACATGTAGGGTGATGTCTTCCAGGAGGGGTCATTTAGATCTGTCAAGTCGTTTGGAGTAGGTACCTGACAAGGAAGAGCTAATGGGCCCGAGACTCATAACTGGGAAGCCAGCATTGTACAGACTCAGACCCTGTGAACATGGGTCTCAGTTAGAAGGCCTGGGCAGTCTAAGGGACCTGTGACGGTGGAACCAGGATGTATCCCTGGTGCACAAAAGGACTTTGGGAGCACATTCTCCATGGAGGGATACTCCCTTAACCTAGAATTCTCATGGGTTTAAAAAAATGGATAATTTTGTATTTTTACTTACATAGATTCTTTGCTTAGACTTTAGTGGATTTTTTTCAAGATTTTCAATGATTATTGAATCTCCAGTAAATCATGTCTTTCCATTTCGTAAATATTTGCAAGTTAATTTCATGTCTATAATACCTCAACAGAGCAATGTGGTCTTGTGTTCTTAAAAAAAACAAACAAACAAACAAACAAAACTTAAATTATATACAAAGACACAGCTATCATTGAGCACAGAGCCTTTTTAGTAGAATTAGTGGGAAGAAGTCTGAGAGCTGGGTAATTATCTTGTCAGAGTCCGTGTCCAGTTTTCTATGGAGCTGAGGATGACTTTGAATCTCTGACTCTTGTGCTGAAATGCCTGGCATGCTTCACTATGCCTGTTTCATGTAATGCTGGAGATCAGAGCCAGTTTTTTGTGGATGCTATGCAAGTGTTCTCTTGGCTCAGTTATATTTGGAGAACTTCATTAGAAGCCAGCAGCTTTCAGATCAGAAGAGATCTCACCTGAACTCAGCCTTGCTCTCACCATGATCTCAGGGTTCGTGAATTATGGAAGACAGGTTCAGTTGTTCATAAGACATGTGGTCTTTAGAACTTTGCCATAGCATCCTGAACTAAGATACTTGATATTCAAGACATGTTGTATTTTTAAATGTTTTATCAGTGAAATTTATACACTAATTTTGTATTTTAGATACTATATATTGTTGATTCTTGAAATATCAATGTTCAGCTATACTAAATTCCTTAGTTAGCAATTCAGTAAAGAATGTAAGCATCATTATATAAAACTTTATTCCTTATTTCTGAGGCTTTTGGCAAATAACTATAGCTACTTTAAAACTATGAAAAAATAATCCAAACTATTCAAAATGTCAATGGAAACAAGTTTTTTGCTTAAAACGTTAATCTTTGTGCCAACAAAAGTCTATTCTGGTAAAGACAACTTTGAGTCCGTATTTCAATATACTACTTGCGAAAATACAGATCATTTAAGACATGAAAACTAGTTTTATGTATACATAAATAAGACTTTCATTCTTGCAGATCTTAAACCTATCACTTATAAATATTCTAAGTTTAATAATAGTTAACACTAGTTTGTAGTTTTATACAAGTATTGCATACAATTATTCAAAGTTTCTGTATTTCAAAACTTGAAAAATTTGTAATATAAAACTTTAAAATTTAGCTATGAGATTAGTGATATATTTGTATTTGATTTTTAACATTTTAATGTTCGCATTAATTCCTTGTGAATTTCATACAATGTATTTTGATAATATGCATTCTCTTTTCACAACTTCATCCAGATCACTCCCTGTACTTCTTTCTCTACCCACCCATTTTCATTCTTATTTACTCTGGTTCTTGCTTTCTTGATTTTATTCCAAGAATACCGTTAGGGAAAAATGCTAAATTACCAAAATTGTTTTCTGTATCAGTTATTGATTTCTAAATTACATTGCAAGGATAAGAGATTAGTAAATTACAGCTATTTCAGGAAAAGAAGTTCTAGTTGGTAAACAATTGATAACAAAAGAAGTTGAAGGTATTTACATGCTAGAAAAATAATTGCTAAAGTTTATCTGAATTTAACTTACATATAAAATGGCACCGATTTTTGAAGAAAATTCTTGTGGGTCAATAAAAAGGTATTAATGAAATTATTGCATCTTAAATATAAAGAACAACTATATTTAATGAAAAACAGTTGGGCCACTTTTTATGTGTGTTCTCTAAAGTAATAGTCAATGTAAAACTTAACCTACAAATTTCTTAAGAAAGATGTTTTGACTAATATTTGACATAACCAAGCTGTACAAATGTGGTGGCATATTTAAAATTATGTTTTCAAATACAACTAATAGGAAAAAATACAACTGAATGACTTCAAAGCCTGGAGGGATTTAACTGGAGTGTTTTATGATTAGAAATGATCAATCTTGATTTAAACTGTCTCCAACTCAATTTTCAAAGATTTTCTGGGCTTTTCCATCTATGATCTGTATATTGGTAACTTCCACAGGCGATAGATAAGAGGTATAAAACTTCTAAACTTCATTTTCATAAATAGTTGTTTTCATAGAAAATTGACTTGAAGTTATTATTAAAACTGAAGTCTGTTTTTATGAAAAATTGTAAATATTTTTTATAAAAATCTACATTCACATTTTGTGAAAGTGTATATTTTACTTATTCATTTAATTTTTAGTTACTTATTTTCTTTTAGATAGTCTTTAGGAAAATCTTTCCAAATTTTACATCTGGGTAACACTATGCACCATCTGGTTAGGGCCTAGGTTCTAGAAGCAATCACCAGCAAAAAGATGGACTTATTACTGTACAAATCAGGATGACCCCTATGATAGTTTTAATTCTCAGTAATCAGTTATCTACATTGAGGTGGCCTGTGGGCATAGTTATGGGGAATTATCTAAATTAAGTTAATTGATGTAAGAAACCCAACCTACTATGTGTGGTACCACTCCCTAGGAGGAGGTGCTGACCTGCAAATGAGTGGAGAAGGGCACTGAGTACAAACAAGCGAATGAACCTGTGTAACCAATTACTATCTCTCTGCTCTATGATTAATGTGAATAGCTGTCTGAATGTCCTGTTTATATCCCTGCAATGGTGGACTATTACCTGAAATTATAAACCAAAGAACCCTTGCTCCCTTAATTTTTTTTTTTTTTTTTTTTTTTTTTGTCCGTATTTTACCCCAGCAACTGACAGGACACTAGGAGAGAAATTTGCAGTGATGCATGGGGCTACTGTTGTAAAAAAATCAGTCAATATTCCATTTATGCCTTTGATTGTTTGAGAAAATAATATGGAAAAGTTTTGAACTTTGGGCTGACAATACCACTGAGTACCATAGGCATTGATAGCTCTTGTAGAAACTTGAAAGATAAGAATGCTGAGAAAAAAAATGTGGTCTGTAGAGGGGAATGGGGACACTATTATGAAGTAGGATAGGGCTCATTCATGTGATATTTGGTAAAGAATCTGCCTTTATATACTGAGAACTAGAGTGGCGTTCAATTGAGAAATGATGGACTAGTTTGATTGACAGAAAGGATTTCAGGATGGGAGACGGTTTGTCTCATGTTGAAAATGGAGGTGTAATTCAAAGAGAAATCAATAGCAGTGAAATGAAGCCTCCTGTACTGCAGTGAAACAACATGATGATGATACACTGGGTGAACCTTACCACCCATGGTGTGTCCCCACCAAGGGCATCCCAAGCTAAAGAGGTTCTATGATTATCCAAAAGCAACTGCTTTTGAAAGTCTTTCCTCAAAGCTGATACAGCTAGTTGATCTACATCTCAAAGTGGCAACAGGACTTAGCAGTGTAAGCATTGTCCACATGCTATTGTTTTTGAGGACATCAAAGACTAATGTTTGTGGGGAGGCTGGAGATTGTCGGAATTAATGCACCATTTGTAGAAGTAGAATTCCTACAATAAGGCCACAAACCCCATGGTGGGTTATGAAGCTTCAGTTTCTGTAAAGGCCTTAGAATACTGCAGGAACTGGAAACACAGAATCTGCCAAAGGGAGCTACAAGTGTAGAGTAGAGCCAACAGAAACCAATAAAGAAGCTGTGAGGAATGAGGATCATCAATCCCATTTCAGCCCACAAGAGCCTCTAATGCTAGGCATTGAGCAACAGGATTTAATTTTTAATCTCCTGGATTCTGGTTTTATTTTGTTCTGATTATTGATTGTCATGTCCTTGTTATTTCCTTTGGCAAGAAGAATGTCCTTCTGTGTCATCAAATGATGGAAATATACAAATTGTTTTAATTTTGTAAGGCTGCCACAACAAAGAGATTTTGGACTTAATACTTTTTAAAAAAAATTTATTGTATGTGGTTAAGTGTTTTTCCTAAATGCATGTAGATGCACTATGTGCATGCCTGGTACACATGAAAGTCAAAAGAAGGAACTGAATTTCCTAGAACTGGAACTGTTGATGACTATAAACTCCCACATAGATGCTTGGAACTGAACGGGGGTCCTCTGCAGGATCAAAAAGCATTCTTCCTCACTCAGTCCTCCCCCATGCCTGACTTTGAACTTAGATTTTAAACTGTTAAAGTTGGAATATATTATTTACTTTGAGACAAACATGAGACTTATAGGGAGGAATGGAAGGTTATGATTTAAAAGTGATGGGTTTGTGTGTCAGGTTGATCAGGAAAGAAGCATGATGGTTATGTTTGTCAATTTGACACTAGTAGAGTCACCTGAGAAGTTAGTTTGAATAAGGAATCATATATGATGATTTGGCTGGAGGGTATGTCTATGGGGAATTGTCTCAATTAATATAATTGATGTGAGGAGGTTCAGCCTACACTGGTTTGTGCAGTTTCCCTAGTCAAGGCAGTTCTGAACTATAGATAATTGGAGAAATAGAGCTAATCACAAATGGACAAGCAAGTATGCAAACATTTGTTATCTCTCTGTTTTAGACTCGATGTGATGTTGTTATCTGTCTGTAGTTCCTGTCTTTATGTCTTTGCAATAATAAATTGTAGCCTGGATTCATAAGCCAAAATCTTCCTCCCTTACTTTTACTTTTTTTAAATACTTTGTTTCAGGAAAAAGAATGTAAAAGACAATTTAGGAGCAATAGAGAATATTCCTCCAACTTTAGGTCAGTTAAAAATCAGAAATAGCCAATTGACCCCCTTTTTAGTCAAAGCTTTATTATTTGACAAAAAATACTGTATTTTTCTGAAATTACAGGGTTGTTTTGTTAATTTTTTAACAAATAATGATTTTACATTATGCACATTTTAAATATGATTTTTTTCACATGAATCATCACATTAGTTTTGCTAAAACCATTACTGTATATTATCTGCTGAGAACTCAGTTTTCCCTGTTAAGAAGATGATCTCTGGATTTGGAGGTCATCAGGGCCTGGAGGATGAGTCACAATAAATGAACAAATGCTGTTTTGATGGTGGCTGAACTAAATATTTTGTAACTGTTTCATAAAATGAAACTCGGGGATTTCCTGCTAGTTAAGTGAAGAATCAATAAATGTCAAACCTATTGTAAGGGGTCAGAAATAAATCATGTCTGTTGTTTGAAACTGTGATTTCTTTTTATCTCAGATATAAAAGAAATGGATGTGATAAGATATTTTAAATATCTTTAAAGCTAGATTTTAAAGTCTTCATGGCTCTTTGACAAATGTTCTGAACATATGCTTGAAGATAAAAACAATTACTCTGAAACTAAGATTCCTATAGTATTGACAAACCTTTTTTAATAATGTCTTATTTAGAGATGCTAAAATGTACTATTACTGTACCACTTTTTAAGAGAGACCTAATATAAGGAAAGTTTAGAGTACTTTAAAAACTAGATACAGAAAAAAAATTCATTATTTTTCCATTCCTTTTTAGTTATACATTATTTAAAAAACTTACTCTTGAATCTTACTTATAAACTATTTAAAGATTATTTTTGCATTTTATTTAGAATTTGATATAAATTAATTGACCAGTTACTGTATATTAATCATAATACCCAACCCAATATAATGTATTAAATTCTTTCTCAAACAATATACAAAATACATTTAATCTAACTTTTGATTGATTTAATGAACCTACAACAAGCTTCTTAAACTTGATTGGAATAGCGTGGACAAATTCTCAAATTACTCTGGGAACTCAGCCCTGAAAAATGTTATTTAGCTACAGGAATTGTGATGTGGATATCACAAAAAAAAATTAGTCCATCTTTGACTTTTTTTTTAAATTCCAGCCATGTGCATCACTAATTAAGTAAACCATTTGGAATAAGGCACAAAGTAGATCCAGTGAACAGGGGTTAAAGAACACAGTACTTGATTTGAACAGAAGCACTGTATCTAGGTGGCTTTGATTCCATTCTTCACAATGCCTCTTGCTGGCTTGCTTGTCTCCACTCCTTAAGATCCTGATCACTGTTTGCTGATGACACCAAATAGGCATGTGTCCAGAAATCACTGAAAACTATTGGAAGCCAGTCAGCTTTATTAAAGAAACTGACTATATTCTGCATATAAATTAAGAACAGGTATCACACTTACTGAGCAAGCATAATCAGTATCACATGCATTATAACAAGTTAAAATAATATCTTTAATCACTAAATGTATTAAAAACCACTGTGTTGTCTTATATTTACAATTGGGAGGATGGATGATTTAAAAGAGCCCATTATGTGTCTTTATTGTGTGTATATTACAGATATCCTGTATGTTGCACAACATGTTGTAGATTTGTTGGCTGGAAATTGTCATTCTATTATTAATAATCCCAACAAGAAAAATAATAGTAAATTCCAAACTCTAAGAGATCCATGAGATCTGCTAAATGAGATCCATACTATCTTGAGTGAGACTTCCTGCCTTCAGCTGTTCTTCAAATACAGTATCATTTAAAAGAAATGAAAATGAGGCCACTGGCAGTGGTTCCAAGATCTAACTCGAATGCACAAACTGATTTAGTGGAGCCCATTTTATATGGAGAGATACCTTGTCCAGCCTAGACACAGGGGTATGGGGTGCAGAGATACCATGGTACTGCCTCAAGGAGATATGGGATAGATTTAATAGACTTCCTAGGGTAGGCCTTACCATCTCTGTGGAACAGATTGGAGAAGGGGGGAGAGGGGGACGTGGTAGGAGAGGAAGGAGGGGGAACTGGGATTGGAATGTGAAAAATAAATTTAAGAAAAAAAGAAATAAAAATGTATGCTCTAGTAACTGGGGAGGTAAAGTTATTTGTATTTGCTTATTTAATTTATTTAGTTTTGTCTTTTGAGACAAGGTCTTTTTATGTAGACCAGGCTGACCTGGACCTTGTGATAACCAACTTACCTCCAACTCCTCATTGTTAGCCTTACAGGTTAGTACTGCCATGCCTGGATGTTTTAACCTATTTCTATCTTGGTTAATTTCATGCAGTTCAGCTGTACATGGGTTTAAGTAACTGAGATGCTATACTTAATTAACCAAAGACTAAGTTTAAAAAAAATTGTGAATAGGACAAAAGTATGTCCCATTTACAATCTAGAAAAGCATACAATTATTCAGTTGAACAGAGCATTGTAGTAAAATATATTAATTTAAATGATGTGTGATAACAGAATAAAAGGAAAAAGGGCAACTTCAGATTATCGTTGCATTATTAAAATCTAATATCTATGTTGATACAGGAAAATCCAGTCTTCTATTCACTGTAAATAGGAATCTAGACCAACCATCACATGCCAGTTATGACTCACTGACAATATTCCTCTGACAACCATGGTATAGTCAGTTTAATATATATAGCTCTTATTTTACAATGACAATGATAAATTATTGCAGGAATTCAAACTTCATTGTAAACACATAAACAAAGTCTAAAATTGATTAAGGGTATAAAAAATGCCATAAACCTTACATTTTCATAAATGACCAAAGTTAATGTTTCTATTTCTCACAAGACACTATTTATAGTAAATGAGAACATTTATTATAAATGAATCACATCCCATACCACTAGAACCTTCTTTCAGACAATGGGGTGAGTCAAGCCTTTTAGAATTTTGGTCATTGTCTGCTTTTAACCTGATGAGATACAGTGAAGGAAGAATAAGGAATTTTATCCAAAGTATTAAATTGAAGGGAAAATTTTTAAATCAAATTCTTATGCTTTTGAGAAATGTTCTTGCTCAGTATCACTGTCTGTCCTATTTATTCCATTTCTCTGTGGTTCTTGACTATGACGGAACCACGTAACTGTGCTTGTCATATTCATTCTATCTCTGAGGCTCTTGACTGTGCCAACAACACCCACCTGTACTGGATCTCAACATCTACCTCTTTGCTTCACACTCTACTTACCATTCTTCTTCATCGTGCCATTTATCTCTGTGTCTGAATATTGTCTTCTGTCCAAGTCAAAGCCAGAACTGTATTGGAAATACCTGTTATTTATAAAATAACTTAATTACTATTTTGTTTGAATTTTAGAAAGCTTATTTAAGTTGTCTTCAGAGAGCCATAAATAGACTATTACAAGTAAGTCTTTACATCTTCAGTGTCATAGATGTCTTTATTCTCATTGACTTAAGTATTTTATAATTGCTATCCATAGCAAAATACACCCCTCCTCCACAAAGAGAAAAGATTACAATAAAAATATGTTTTAAGTTTAAAAAAATTACATGTAATTTTGTCACAACAAAACTTTAAATTATAAGAATAAACCCCTGAAAACAATAAAATTATAAGCTCTAATTTTAAAATAGACCTATATTTAACATAAAATAAAGTGATTAAAGACAGAAGCAGAAATTAATAGAAACTTATTAATGTGATATGTTGTTCATAATGAAATTTGGAACATATCTTTGTTGTTTCATTTTAAAAGAAATACACTTAGATTTATTTTTTATAGAAAAAACATTGATAATTTCATAACATGGAGTTTAGTATATATGCATATTTATACTGATTAAATTCTGATTCAAATCTTTAAAAGTATATTGCAATATTTCTACATAAAAACTATAAAAATAACATTTTCCTTCTGGCTTGCTACATTTAAGAAAATAATTAGTTGGTAGATAATAAATATATTCAAACTATTACATATATTTCAAAATTTCCTATGATTTTATGTGCTTTTTAACAGCATTGAATTTTTTTTCATATTTTACGTACTGATCACAGGTCCCTCTCCCTCCCATGCCCCGTCCCCCGAGCCCCTCTCTCATCCCATTCCCCACCCACTCCACAGGGAGGGTGAGGCCTTCCAGGAGGGATCATCAAATTCTGTTAAATCATTTGGGGTAGGACCTAGGCCCTCCTTCCTGTCTCTAGGCTAAGGGAGTATCCCTCCATGGCGAATGTGTTCCCAAATTTCATTCGTGCACCAGGGATATATCTTGGTTTCGGTGTCACAGGTCCCTTAGACTGCCCAGGCTTTCTGAGACTCAAGTTCAGGGGGTCTGAATCTGTACAATACTGGTTTCCCAACTGTATCAGTCTGGGGATCCATGAGCTCTCCCTTTTTCAGGTCAGCTGTCGCTGTGGGTTTCTGTAGCCCGGTCTTGTCCCCATTTTCTTATCACTCATTCCTCTCTACAACTGGATTCCCAGAGTTGGGCTTGGTGTCCACTTTTGTTTCCATCAGCTACTCGATGATGGCTCTAGGATGGCATATAAGGTAATCATCAATCTGATTATCAGGGAAGGGCATTTAAGGTAGCCTCTCCTCTGTTGATCAGATTGTTAGTTGGGGTCATCCTTGTAGGTCTCTGGACATTTCTCTAGTGTCAGTTTTCTCTTCAAACCCATACTGGCTCCCTCTATTATGGTGTCTCTTTTCTTTCTCTCTTCTAATTTTCCCTCGAATCTTCCTGGTCCTTTACACAAAGGACCTCTCCACTTCTCTTCTCCCCTTCTCTTTCTCCTAACTCCCTCTCAACTCACTGCCCGTTGAGCTTAGGAGATCTTGTCCATTTCTGCTTCTGTTGGGAACCTTGTATGATTCTTTTAGGGTACTCCTTGGTTTCTAGCTTTTATGGCAGTGTGAATTATAGGCTGATGATCCTTTGCTCTATGTCTAAAATCCATATATGAGTGAGCACATATCATATTTGTCTTTTTATGACAGAGTTACGTTACTCAGGATGGTTTCTTCTAGTTCCATCCATTTGCCTGTGAATTTCAAGATTCCATTAGTTTCTGGTTTGTTTGTGTTTGCTTGCTTGCTTTGTTTTATTTTTATTTTTGTTTTGTTTTTTTCCACTGAGTAGTACTTTATTGTGTAAATGTACCACATTTCTTTTTAACCATTCCTCAGTTGCAGAGAATTTAGGTTGTCTCCAGATTCTAGCTATTACAAATAATGCTGCTATGAACATAGTTGAACAGATGTCTTTGTTACAAGGATGTGGATCATTTAGGTATAAGCTTAAGAGCTGAATTTCCCGGTCCTGTTGTAGACTGATTCACGTTTTCCTGAGGAACCACCATACTGATCTCCAAAATGGCTGTACAAGTTTGCACTCCTACCAGCAGTGGAGGAGTGTTCCCCTCTCTCCACATCCTCTCCAACATAAACTGTCATTGGTGTTTTTAATTTTAGACATTCCTGACATGTGAAGGTGGTCTCCTGTACCAATTAGTTCAAGGGTACCTCCCACTTTCTCTTTTATGAGGTTCAGTGTGGTTTGATTTATGTTGAGGTCTTTGATCCATTTGGACTTAAGTTTTGTGCATGGTGATAGACATGGATCTATCTGCAGTCTTCCACACATCAGCATCCAGTTATGCCAGCACCATTTGTTGAAGATGCTTTCCTCCTTCCATTGAATAATTTTAGCTGTTTTGTCAAACATCATGTGTTCATAGTTGTGTGGGTTAATATCAGGATTTTGTATTTGATTCCATTGGTCTACTTGTCTATTTTTGTGCTAATACCAGGCTGTTTTCAGGACTATAGCTCTATAGTAGAGCTTGAAGTCAGTGATACTGATGCTTCCTGAAGTTCTTTTATTGTACAGGGTTGTTTTGGCTAACCATTACATACAATTCAAAATTTGTTATTATTTTATGTGCCTTTTAACAACATTGTATTTTTTCTGACTACTACACACAATGTTTTTTTTTTTTTGGTTATCCTTAAAACTTCTCATCATGCCTTTTCTTTAACTTCTTGAGCACAGGATTTTGTTTCTTCAAACTGGAAATTACCCAAAATTTTTGTGGAAAGATCTGACTCATAACATGTGTTAATAGATGACTTATAATTGTTGGGTAACTGGATCCAAAAAGATTCACCTTAAATAATCACAAAAGTTATACTGCTATATAATTTCTAGTCATTTCTTTCCTGTTTCAGTAAGATATGAAGTCTTTTAACTTTTTATTGATTCAGTCAATAATTTAAAAATATCTGAACAAAGAACTGTATTCAATGACCTATTGACCAATCATCTTTATGTCGAGAGAGAGAGAGAATGAATGAGAGAGGGTGGGAAGGAGTAAAAAATATTACAAACGCAATGATTCAGCCTAATAACTACCAATAGTAAAATTCATAGTCAACTTTATTGTAAAACATTTGAAATAGCCATCAAGTAAAGACGAACTATTTATCTATGAAAGGTCTACTGTTCGTTTGTAAACTGATCATTAAATTAAACATTAAGTTTTTAAATTCCATATTACCAACATAAAATTTGTCATCCATATCATTGTTCCTTCTTTTAAATCTCCATTTACATGCCCATATATTGACATTTATACTTTGAAAGTTGGTAGTATTTACAGAAAAAGTAAGTGTACACTAGTGAATAATAAAGAATAATTTATTATTTTGGGTTTGCAATTGTGGGAAAAAGAACAGACGACATTACTTTATTTAGTATAGGTGAAAGTTCATATATGTTTTGAAATTCTAAAAAGTAATTAAGGAAATTTAACTGGACCACATATTCTAAAGTAGATAAATACATTTGTTAGAAACTTTAAATTAGATCAGTTTGAATTAAATATTGGCTCAAGTGAGGAACTATAGCAAAAGTAGTCACTGAGTTACCAATAATACTAAAAGTTCAAGTAACAGACCAGAAGAAGTTTTATTGCACGTAAAAGTTGGTCATATAACTGACAAGTACAGGAAGTGTAAGAGACTTATGTAGAGGTCCCAAGGAGAAGGAGGGGGTGAGGAAATACAGCGTGGATGTGATTGATTTAGTCCCTGACACTGTGTTGTTATTTGAAGCGATTTATTTCTAAAGGTATTTCATTTGCTGCAATATCAGTTGTAATATATCACCCTTTTTTCGTCTGTCTCTGAAGCAATAAACAGGCTACCTTTGGGAAATATGACAGAAAGATTGCTTTATTAAAAGCCTACAAGTAAGTTTGGACTACATGTATTAGTATAAGTACTTAGAGTACAATTTCAAAACTTAAAACATTAAAACACAAGCAAAAAAACAGAAATGGCAAGTGACTTAGCACAATGGATTTCCTTCGTTTAGTTGATATATAAATCTCTGTGATCTTTTGATACAGTTCACAGTTGTCACCCCTAGAAACTGAATTCAGTATAGAATGGGTCTATTGTATTTTCAGTCTATTCTTATGAACTTGACATATTGATAAGCCTTCAACAAAAGCCTTCTCAGGAGGAAAACCTATCGTCGTATTTTGAACAGAAACTCAATTATTTGATATGCTGTCATATGAGTACACTTTGGGGACTCTAACCTCTAGATTGGTGTCATACAGATAAAGCCTTAGTATAGATCTCTTCTCTGAAAGGTTTTATTTCATAAAAATATACAGTCTTACTTTTTTCCCCTAACTCAGTGTTGGAAATAAGTCAACTGAGAGACATTTAAAAGATTTTCAGAATTTCTCAGAAATTTTTTACAATGTTTTAAAATGCCAGTTAATACATTTTGGATCCCTTTACAACATGATTAGTGTTGTAACAGACATATTACATATACAGTGTCTTCATATATATGTAAATTATTATAGATAGTTGCATATGATTTTCCTGTTTCCTGCCACTATTTCATGTTTAATTACTTAAGTATTAATTTACACAAAACAATTCTTATTGTCTAAATATTTTATAAAACAAAATATACAGCATAAATGTCAAAATAATTGTGATCCATACACTTAGCCTCAATACAGAATAAAATGTAATACTAGAATCTTAACATTACACATAAACATATAGCTAACTGCAAACCTTAGTAACATATAGTGTATAAGATCCTAAACTCAGAACCAGCTGACCTGAACATGGGGGAGCTTATGGACTCCAGTCTGATAGCTGGGAAACCAGCACAGGACCAACCCACATCCCCTGAATGTGGGTGCCAATTAGGAGACCTGAGCAGCCTATAGGGCCTCTGGTAGTGGATCAGTATTTATCCCTAGTATAGGAATGGACTTTGAGAGCCCATTCCACATAGGGGAATAATCTCAGCCTAGACACATGTGGGAGGGCCTAGGCCAGGCTCCAAGTGATGTGACAGACTTTGAAGATCCCCCATGGAGTGCCTCACCCTCCTGGAGAGCAGAAAAGGGATGAGATGGGTAGTCAGGGGAGGAGGGGAGGGAGAGGGAACTGGGATTAACATGTAAAACAAGCTTGTTTCAAATTTAAATTAAAAAAAAATCCCCTGAACTCAGTACTGAAAATCTATTGAGTTGTATTCTCCTTTCTAAGTTGTGTGATATCTTCAAGAGAACTGTCCTCTATCTTCTCTTTTGTTTTCCTTTTGGAAGCTGAGTATATGCAAGAAATAAGTCTGTTTCACTTCCTTTTCATTATGGGAGCTTGAAAACCACAAATCTAACCAAAATGGTAGTGACAAAGGCCACTAATTGTAGCTGTTCTCATGGAGATAATCCTGGAAGCAGAGATAACTGACAGGCAAGTTACAACCTGAATTCAAGCCATAGGCATATTTTATTTAATTGCACATTTTAGACACTGGATAATGTTTATTTTTACTTGAAGACAAAAATTTGTATGTCCACATGGGTTGTTCGTGCTACATGGGGACAAATGGTTTCATGCAAGACTAACAGGTAAGAGCACCCACCATGTCTTACATGCAGTCTGTGTCACTGATATGAATGACCTGTGGGTGTATCAGTCATATTTTCTAGCTTGGCCAGCTTTCTTCATCCCCTTTCTGCTTTTCAGGGAGAGTGAGGCCTTCCATGGGGAGTCTTCAAAATCTGTCATATCATTTGGAGCAAGATCAGGACCTCAACCATGTGTCTAGGCTGAGGGAGTATCCTTCTGTGTAGAATGTGGTCCCAAAGTCCATTCGTATACTATGCCCTTCCCCAATAATGAGATTGACGACTACGTTAAATGCCATCCCAGAGTCTTCACATAGTAGCTGATGGAAGCAGAAGCAGACACTCACAGCTATACACTGAGCTGAACTCTTGGAATCTAGTTGCCAACAGGGGAGGAGTGATAAGCAAAGGGGTCAAGACCAGGCTGAAGAAAACCACAGTCACTGCTGACCTGAACAAGGGGAGCTCATGGACTCCAGTCAGATAGCAGGGAAACCAGCATAGGGCACTAATTTTACTTTTGGTTTTGGTTTCAGTTTTATAGTGTTAAACTAGTATCTTAAGACAACAAAATCATTATAACAAATATTGGTATTATATAAAAGCAATCCTTAATTTAGCCCTGCTCACCTTGTATATTTCTTACAATGTTTGAAAAAACAATCTGGAACAGAGCTGAGAATAACTTAAATCATATAAAACTAATTAAATTAAAGCTGTGATGACCTGACTTTACTCTCCTTGGCATATAATATATTTTATTATAGGGCACTCATGGTAAATACATTAGAATGTTGATTTCTGATCTATATTTTTGGTTTATTATTTTAGGTTTCTTGGTGAAGCATAAATGAGTTTCATCATTTTTAAATTTCATTTTATATACATTGTTTACAATACAAAATACTGCTATCCCTTAAAGAATCTGTGGTTATAGCTCTCAAAGAAACATAAAAGGAAGAAATGGTTCCAAATTTATTTTTCAAAGCTAATACTAGCTTTATGCCAAATCGGATTAAAGTCAAAAGAATAAAAGATAGATATATTTTATTATACATGAATATAAAACTCATTAAGATATTTGCAAACACAATTCAGCTACACACAAAAGATAAAGTTTTATTAATTCTAAGGATACATTCAAGATTCAACACATAAAGGTCAAAACATGTAATTGAGCACATAGTCTCCAGAAATACAATGAAATTATCTCAGGCATTAAAGTCTACCTGTGAAAAATCCTACAGCCAACAATTTACTAAGTGGGAAAAAGTGAAATCATTTTCTTTAAAATCAGAAACAAGACATTCTCTACATTTTTACTGAATACAGTGCTTAAATTTTAACCAGAGCAACAATAATATAGAACAAAATCAAAGGGTATATAAATAGAAAAGGAAAAAATGCTCATATCTGCAGACAATATGATCATATAGTTAAGAGACCCTCAAGACTCTGCCACATAATTCCTAGATCTAACACACACTTTCAGAAAAATAGCAGGATACAAAATGAACATATAAAAATCATTTATATACCATAAATGAACAGCAAGAATTCTGGAAAGCAATCTCATTCCCAAAGGTACCTAAGATTAAGTCTAACAAAGGAAGTTAAAGACCTTTACAATGGAAACTTTGAAACACTCAAATAAATTGAAGAAGATACTGGAAGGTAGAAAGAAA
Source organism: Cricetiscus sungorus (assembly GCA_030556225.1). Classification (NCBI taxonomy): domain Eukaryota; kingdom Metazoa; phylum Chordata; class Mammalia; order Rodentia; family Cricetidae; genus Cricetiscus; species Cricetiscus sungorus. Next base: position 1,224,448 of record JANBXA010000180.1, on the reverse strand, counting down.
AAATAGATAGACCTCTCATGTTTATGAATTAGCAGAGTGGAATTATGAAAATGGAGAAAATGGATATATTGCTGAAGTTTATCTACATATTGAATGTGATCCCCAAAAGAAACCCAATGGCATTCTGCAAGGACTAGAAATCAATCTTAAAATCCATAAGGAATCAAAAAGATCCCAAATAGTGAAGAAGACCCTGAGCAGAGAAACCAATGCTGTTGGAATCACAGTATTTTATTTCAAATTACACCACAAAGCCATAATTAAAACAGCATTTTTGACACAACATAGACAAGTAGATTGATGGAATAAAACAATGGACCCAAGAAAAGCACACAGCTAAAGCCATATGATTTCGACAAAGGTTTCAAACACATGCATTGGAGAAAAACAGTTTCTTTAGCAAAGCGTCTGGAGAAAATAGATATTAATATGCAGAAAAATAAAGCGAATCACTAACTCTCACCCTATACAAAGGCCAATTCAAATGCATCCAGCACCTTGTTGTAAGTGCTACAAGATAGCACTTACAGTTGTAAGTGTAGGCATGGATTCCTGAAAGGAGTCCCAACTCAGTTAAGGCACAGAAGGACTGAAAAATGAGAGTGTGAAATTAGAAGCTATGTGTTGCAAAAGAAACAATTATCAGACCCAGTTCCAGGACAGCCTCCAAAGCAACAGAGAAACCATGTCTCAAAAGAAAAAAAAATAAAAACCAAACAAACTGATAAATACATGAAAATAAATCTTTGAGCTGGACTTCTTCATCATCTTCTATATGTATTATTCTTAGGTTTGGTCTTTAATGATGCCCCATATTTCCTGGATATTTTGTGTTAAGGATTTGTTGGACTTAACACTTTCTTTGGTCGATGAATTATTTCTTTTAGTTTATCTTCAACATCTGAGATTCTGTCTTCCATCTTTTGTATTCTGTTGGTTATACTTGCATCTGTAGTTCCTGGTTTTTATCCAGATTTTTTTTTCCAACATTCTATCAGTTGGTGTTTTCTTCTTTGATTCTATTTCAGTTTTCAAGTCTTGAACTGTTTGAATTGTTGCCTTCACCTGTTTGATTTTTTTTTTGTTTTGTTTTTCTTGGCTTTCTTTGTTTCCTTTAAGAGATATGTTGATTTCTTGCAATTTTGGCTTGTTGTTTCCTCCATTTCTTCCATTTCTTTAAGGAAGGAATCTTCTCATTTCCTCTTTAAGGACTTCTATCTTCATAGAGTTACTTTTAAGGTCATTTTCTTCTGTTTCATCTACATTGGAATGTTAAGGTCTTGCTGGTATAGAATACCTAGTCTCTGGTGGTGTCATATTACTCTTTATGTTGTTTAATGTTTTCTTATACTGTCATCTACCCATCTCTTCCTCCATTGAATTCAGGTGGGGCCTATGATTCAGGGGATCCCTTTTCATCCAATTGGTATATGTGGGGCCTGTGGCTTAGGTAATTGAGCTCCCTGTCCCAGTGATCCTTGGGGGCAGAGCCAAGGATCCAATGGTGGGAGATGCAGTGCTGGATGGTTTGGGGTGAGAGGAGGCTGTCCCCAGGTCTCTGGGCTTTCTCTCCTGGTGGAGGCGGAACCAAGTCTCCAATGATGGCAGATGTGGTGCTGGATGGTTTGAGGCTGCCCCAATGTCTCTGGGGATTCGGTGGGCAGGGATGGGTGAGGTGCCCTAGTCAAAGGTCTCCAACAAGGGGGGAAAAAGGGTAGGAGAAGGCTGAGTACTCACCTCTTGTGGGGCCAAGTTTCTGATGGCTCCAGATGCAACCCTGGATAATGAATGTCAGATTGGTAAATGTTGATAAAACAAGCAGCAACATATTCCATGAGGATTAAGCTGAAAAGGAACTCATATTTACCATCCATGTCCATTGAAAAATAACTAGTTCATCCACTGTAATTTAAAATAGAACTACCATATGACCAAGATATAGATATTTATTTTTTCTTGATTCTTGTTAAGAAAGTTCTTATCTATTCTTATATCTTAAACTGTTTTTATTATGTTTTCTTTTAGCAATTTATGTTTCAGGTCCTATATTAATGCAGTTGATCTATATGAACCAATTGCAACACTCCTATAGAATGCCAGAAGGAATCAAAGAATACTCCTGAGATTCCTACATATCCATGTTTATTACACAGTAGCCAAAAATAAGATTATCCTATTGTTTACCAACAGACAGGACAATAAAGAAAATATTAAATATACAGTAGTGTTTTTTCATCCATCAATAAAAATGAAATTGTGGTATTTACAGAAAAATGGAAAGATTTTATGATTATCATATTAATCAAAGATCAGGTTCTGTTATGGCATGTTTTTCCTTCCCACCGGCTCCATCCGCCTGCCTCCAGTCTGAGCCCACAGCCGCACCAGCCCCAAATAACACTCAGAGACTTTGTATTTGATACAATCCTGTTGGCCAGTTACCATTATTGTTTATGGGCTAGCTCTGTCTTAATTATTAACCTATTTCTACTTATCTAAGTATTTCCACGTGGTCGTCTTATCGGGGAGCCGCGGTGGGTGTCTTCCTTCCTCCCCGGGCTACATCTCGACTCCTCCTTCCTACTTCCTCTTTCCTTCTCCTAGTCTCCTAGCCCCGCCTATCTTGCTATCTCATTGGCCACAGAGCTTTATTAACCAGTATGAGAAACATATATACAGAATAACATCTCCCATCAAGGTTCAGCAAGAAAAATTTTGTATGCTCACTCTCAGATATGGAACCTGGATTTTGTGAATATGTGTACCTATATTTGTATATATACATATTTGTGTACATATACATGCTATATGACATAAATGAAGAAGGGAGCTAGTAAAATGGATGAGTGGGTTAAGGTACTTTACATCTAGCCTGATCACTTCCTTTCTCATGACCCACATGATAGGAACAACAGAGTGACTACAGCAAGTTGACCTTCACACATGTGCAATGGTACATGCATGCTCAGGAACATACACCCTGTGCTGGTCAGTTTTTACTTCAACTTAACACAAACTGGGCTCATGTGAAAACAAGGAATCTTACATGAGAAATTGGCTCTGTAAGACTGAACTATATGTAAGGCTGTAAGGCATTTTCTTGATTGGTGATTGGTGTGTGAGAGCACAGTTCATTGTTCTTGTGCTACCCCTGGGCAGGTGTGCCTGGGTTCTATGAGAAAACAGGCTGAGATAGAATAAATGTACAATCCAGTAGGCATAACTCCTCCATGGCCCCTGCAACAACATCTGCCTCCAGGTTCCTGCCTTGAGTTCCAGCTCTGACTTCCCTTAGTGATGGACTATACCCTGAGAGTCGTAAACCACAATTAGCCATAATCTGTCCAAGCTGCTTTTGGCCATGGAACTGTATAACAGAAATAGAGGTCTCAGCTAAGACATACTCAAAATAACAATACATGGAATAAATGTTCTTTAAAAGGTAGATTTGGGGTTATTTCAGAAAAGGAAACGTGGTACTACAAGGAGAAATGAGAATATGAGAAAGTGATGGGGTGGATATGGTCAAAGTACAAGTTATGTTCAAAGAAAATGTCATCATGAAACACATCACTATTTATAATGTATACATACTAATAAAAATTTTATACTACAGTTGGTAGCTCACACTGTGACCTCAATGTGGAGAAACTGAAGCCATGAATTTTAGGCTGCTTTGGAATACAAGGTGACACGCTGTCTCAAAAGGCTAATCAATCAAAAGAGAAATCAATAAACAAATAAATAAAATATCTACCTCTAGTAATTAATAATCATAGAAAATGTTGGTAATGTTATTATTACATTTTATGTGTATATTATAAAATAAAGTAAATGAAAATTTATGTGCTATTTTAAGTACAGTGATTGTTGGCACCTCAGTATGGGGAGAAAGAAGAAAGACACAAAATAGAAGGGATTTAAACACATCTATGGGCTTTACTTTTAATCAAAAATGTTGACATAAACTTTCAGATATATTATGTCTTAATTATATTACTAAATTCCATCCTCTGAACAGATTAAATAGAATGACCAAACCAGTTACAACAAGCCCTAGTCTTATCCATGTTTAGTACAGAGATTTAAGATGTATTTGTCTTTGTTGTTGCTGTTTACTGCTTTGTTTTCGTTACTGTTTTGATTTGTTCTTTTTTTTTTTTTTAATCTTTGAGAAAGACCTTGTAACACAGTCCTAACTAAAACAAGCGATTCTATTATCGCAGACCTGGGGTTACTAGAACCAAGTTAAAATAATTTATTTCTATTGAAATAATGAAAAGGACCATTTCTTGATATTCTTCTAAAGAATTGCAATTACTCAGAAAGTGTTCAAGAAAATACTAAAATGATTTCCAGTTGTTATCAAGAGACGTGTTGATGGGTGGAGTAGTATGGCCCTGTCATCCCAGAGTTTGGGAGGCTGAGAAAAGAAAATCACATTTCCATGCTAATGAGGAATTCTTAAGGAGTTCAATGGCACCTAAACTACCTACTAAGAACTTGGAGAGAGAATCTGATGGACCTGAGATAGAAACACATACTAACTAATCTGCAACACAACCTCTGCATAAAAGGATCAGACAGTACTGAAGACAAGGGTATGGAATGATTGTAACAACCACAGGAACAGTCATCTGCTGTGAAGTTCCATCTCCTGGAACTATCAGAGAAGCCACACTCATAAAGTCTCAACAACATGACTGCTTAAAGAAGACCTGAACAGGAATAAAACCAACAGACATGATAACATGATAGGGGGAAATCTCTTGGGGTCTCAGTCCTAGACAAAGAACTATAGGCAACTAAGGAATGCTGAGATGCTGAGAGAGGTAGCGAATGTTCTTCTGTAGTGAGATATTCACCTTGTCTGCACCTGTGGCTTAGACCACACCCATTGGGAGTGGAGACAGGGCTGGACATGACCTGGGGGAAAAGGACCGAGGAAGGGGCTTGGAGAGTTTTCTTGCTGGCAGGATGCAGAGAGTGGAGGATCCAGTGGAACCTGCTGGTGTTAATCTGTCTATGTTGTGAGTTATTTCTCCCTGAATAAATATCTTTACGTCCTATTTGTTTTTCCTGATCCTTATTAAACATCAATAATCTTCCCCAGGGAAGAGTCCTCCAAATTGTTTATCTAAAATCGGATGGTCAGCCAGTATGTATTACATGTAACATTACACAGGATGGGCAGATTATATTTATATATTTAGAATATATATAAAAAATAATATGTTTGTTACATATTTATGTAACAACAACTAAAAAGAGAGGCCTGAGGCCATGAAATTGAGACAAAACTAAAGTACATGAGAGGTGTTTAGGGGAAATGGGAAATGATGTAAATATATTTTAATTTGAAAAAATTTAAGTCCTCTAGAATAGATTAGTACCTGTTTCCATGGAGAACAATAGAATTAGCCTAGAAAAGTGCTTACTACCCTTTAAAAAGAGACATGGAAAGCCTGGTGGTAGTGGCCTATGCCTTAAATCCCAGCATCAGGGAGGCAGAGGTAGGAGGATCTCTGTGAGATCTAGGCCAGCTTGGTCTACAGATTGAGTTACAGGACAGGCTTCAAAGCTACTGAGAAACCCTGTCTCAAAAAACAAAAAAGAGAGAGAAACATAGGGTGACATCCAGTCTGTGATAATCAATCTTGTCAACTATGTTGGACTAAGAGATGTTTAGGGGATTAACAATGGGAGTTACTGAGTGGCTTTGTCTGTGAGGGCACTTCCAGATTCCATTATGTCATGCATTTTGGCTCTGACCTAATATGGTGGATTAATCCTTGAATAAATTCACTATAGGATGGCATTGGTGGGAGGAGGTAAAATAAAGGAGGTAGAAGTGAGAGAAATGCCAAAAGGAACGTGTACTAGTAATTATTATACTGCTATGAAGAATCAACATGACTAAGACAGCTCTTATAAAAAGAAAGTATGTTAATAGGGGTCATGCTTACAGCTTCAGAGGGTTAGTCTAAGGTTATCATGGTGATAATCAGGCAGGCATGGCACTGGAACAGTAGCTGAGATCTTTAAATCCTGATCTGCCTGCAGCAGGCAGATACAAAAAGACAGATAGACAGAGGACAGTGTAGGGGTAAGGAGTGAAAGAGGCAGAAAGAGGAAAGACAGACAGACAGAGGGGAGAAAGAGAGAGAAAGAGAAAGACAGAGAGACTGGACCTGTTTTGGGCATTTGAAACTCAGTGTGGGCATTCAAAGCCCACACTGAGTGGCACTTCTCCTACAACAAGGCCACACCTCATTCAACACAGTTACACCCACTAACCCTTCTCAAACAGTTCCACTAATTTGATAGCATCAAGCTATCAAACATAAGAGCTGATGGAGGCCGTTCTCACTTAACCATCACATTTAATCTTTAAAGAATGGACCTTTCCCAGGTCACTTCCTGTGTTCTCTTTAATCCACTTCCTGCCACCATGCTGGGAGCTCATCTATTCTGCAGTTCCCTCCCTTTGCAGACAAACTGATTCCTATCAAACCATGAACAACACACATCTTCCCATTGGAAAGAAAAAGTGATTAAAAATGTAACCATAACAAATATTTTTAATTGAAGTCAAATGAATGTGGAAACTTATGATATGCATCAAATCAGTAGAAATTTAGAAATCAATTTGATTTATAAAATATTGTATGAAATAACGAATACTATTATGCATTTAAATTTCTATAAAAGTTTTCAATGTCCTTCTTTTTTATTTGTACTCCTCCAAGGTAATTAATACAAACTATTTGTTCAATGGTGATCATTTGTTGCCTTCAATGACTCTCAGTGTACATCTACATACAGAGAAGTTTTATGACTATTCTGTGAACTCTTCTTACTTTCTACATCTTGTCTTAGTTGATGTCTAAATTGTATATATAATAATATCTTCAAAATCAGAGGTAGATTCAAAATGATATCTAAAATAATCCTGATTTCCTCAACCATTGATCGAATGCTATGGCTGATTCTTGCTCAAGTTAGTGTTGTAATTAAGCTAGCATCAGTGTATTATTGCATAATTCCCAATGTACTTGTCCCAATGACACCACCACTCTCCCAGCTGAGAAGCTCTAGAATGTCTTTGAAAAGATTTGGAATCAATAAAGTCGTTTATTATTTTCAGTTACAAATCATTTGCATGGCCTCTCATAACTTCAAGTGATACATTACTGTGTCAACAATATTATTGAAAACATCTTCAGAAAGTAATTTTAAGATAGTTTGAAAAACCACACAAATAACAATAAAATAAACTCTAAATCTCTTAAGCCAAATATTTAAAAGCTCTGTTTGCCTCATTAAAACTATAATTCCTGAAAGTAAAAAAGTGGAGAGGATGGTATTTTGAAAATAAGAAAAAAAATATTAAATTTGTAAGAAAACCGTTCCAATACCTCTATGAATTATTTGAGATAAAAAAGAACTTACTATATTTAGAGAATACTGCTTGATGCTTAAAGAGGCCAAAACACAAATGAAAAACACTGTATGTAGTCACTTAAAGGGAGACAATGAAGCAAGATGAAAACACAGTGATGAAAGCAGGTTACTTTCACATAAGTTCAAAGTGTGCTTCCATCCGTATCTGCACAGTAGCATTCTGTTTGTATTATTTTTTTTTAAATAAGAGTGTCTTTAATAGAATTGACTGCTCAAAATAATTCTAATTTTTGTTAGACTGTGCTGAGTTAATTTGCTAAGTTTAAACACCCCTTGCTTTAATTGTTTTCTCACCAACACAGGTTTGCATAGACACTGGTGAGCAACTAGTGTTCCAACAAAGCAGTACTTTGTGATTGTGAACTGTGAACTCAATTGGCAGTTGAGCAATTTTATTTCTTTAGTGTATCATTGATGATAAAAGAGTAGCAATAAGTAGAGACAGGGGCAGCATCATCTGGCAACTGTTTCTGACAGAAAGCCAGATGTCTCTGCTTTCTTGTTTTCAACTTTAATCCAGTTCAATTTTAGTTCAGTGTAGAGGGTATGTGTACATGTACATGCAGATGCTTAGAAGTACATGTTTTGCAAAATATATACAAATTATACTAGCACATTGAATTATTTCGGCAAAACTAGATGACAAACTGAATGTTAATTTATAGACATTTTATTTGAGCACACATAATTGAGGTAAGTGTTGATTATGAAATGTGTATTTCAAATAATAATATAACTCTTTGGATTAATTGAGCATTGGGTGTAATCAATTGTTGTTAAATTAAAAACAAATTTACAATGCACAAAGGAGAAAACAATCTACTAAAAGCAAAAATAGTAAGTTTAATAACACATCCTAAACATTTAGAAACTAACTCCACCCTTAGTGTTCTAGTCTACATTAATTTAGAACATGACTTGAAGCCATCTTAAGGTTGGAAACTTGTTCTTGGTCTACAAGAAGCTGTCAGTCTAATTTATATAGGCAGATGTGCTTTGCCAGTTTAGACTATACTGGGGTCTTTAAATCTGGGCCTTCGGGAGAAAAATGATGCAGAAGCCAACAAGCTCCTTGGTGTGAATTTGTTTTGCACTACAAATGGAAATAAAAATGTTTTATTAACCTGCTTGTAGAATTCCCTGTAGATTTTCCTTTAGGACCAATAAATCATTTTGATTTTAATTAAATCACTAAACATCATAAAGACAAATGCAAAATTTTTCAATTGCCTCTCTCATATTACAAGAATTTAAAAAGAGTTTGCAATGTATCTTCTAACATTGTCTCTATGCAAATTATTGGTTACACAGAAATTGTTCTGCAAGTTTTAAGATAATGTAACTCACCCTCTCAACACAGTGATGAAATTTTTCTACAACTTTTATTTCCAGAATAGCTAGCTAAAGAAAATATTAAGCAGTATATTTCCATACAGTTAGTGGGAAACTTTTAAGGAAAATTCTCACAGAATCTTTGGGTCATTTTCACATAATGTATATATTCCCTTGTGTGTTTCAGTCACCAAAAACTAACATGTGATAAAACATGATATCATTCATCTCAATGGGTTAGCAATGTGGTCATTAGAGCTAATACACAGATAACATCTGAAAGTTTGTTTGGAAAAGTGAAAAGCAGAGGTCACTTACAAAAACAACAAACTGCTGCTCTCTCTGACCCTTTAAGGTCAGAGTTCAGAAATTTCCTGGAGAGATTATGTTTTGTCTTGAATTTCTTTTCATAACATCAATTACGTGGCAGGAGTAGGGTTATTGCAAGCAAAGGTGTAAGAAGGGCATGAGTTAGCAAAGAACATTGAGAGAGGAGGAACAGGAAAAGGAAAACAGCAGTTAGGAATCATATAAAAAGAAAATTCAAATTTAGCATCAATAGTCAATCCTCTTAAATGATTATGCTTATTATTATACTGCTTCTTATTCACTTATAACACTTATAATCAATGAGTTAAGTAGGATAGCTTTGGGGATAATTTGAATAAGATGCTGTTGTTAGCCACTTCTTTTTCTTAATCACACTGGAACTCAGTTGGTATCACTGGGTTTGATAGTATTTGCACATACCATCAGGTTCCCAGAAGCTATTATAATATGTAACATCACAGAAAACTTCCCCCCTTACAAGTTGCTCCATGTTAAAAGAAAACTGAAAATCCTATGCTTTGGTCATAGTGAATCTTCTCATGTGTTATATATTAGAAATGAACTGGCAAGGTTGAGATATGTCTAGAAACCCAACACTCAGAACACAGAGATAGATCCAACAACCCTGGACATCACAGCAAGAGCCTGACTCAAACATTTTGCTCTTCCCCCCAAAAGACATATTACCCAGATCTATGGCAAGCATGTGCTCAATGTGTACAAAATAAATACTTAAATTTATTCTATATTTTCATAAATTTGCATACTTTTTTTTTCTTACTGCAATATTTGTAGGTAATGAGTCACATTGAGTAATCATTGAACTATCTCCAGAAGAAGTCTTTTGCCTAACTCATCATGGTATTGATGCTACTTTGGATTTCTGTATTCAATGACTTAAGATCACACACATACACAAATACAAGATCTTAGGGGTAAAAATAATTGTGGAGCAGAAGGGGATCAACAGAAGTGGGAGATGATGATAGAGTGTAATAATATCATACAAAATAGATATAATGTAAATATATGGAAATATCATAACAAATCCCATTACTATGTATAATTAATGTAGACTAATGCCTAAGTTAAGGTTACTATTGCTGTGGTGAGACACTATGACCAAAGCTATTTGGGGAGGAAAGGATCTATTCAGCTTAAGCTTCCACATTGCAGTTCATCATCAGAGGAAGTCAAGACAGGAACTCAAGCAGGGTAGGAACCTAAAGGCAGGAGCTGATGTAGAGGCCATGCAAGGATGCTATTTATTGGCTTTCTCCCCATGGCTAGTTCAGCTCCTTTCTTATAGCTTCAGGATAACATCCTCAGAGATGGTACCACTCACAATACTCTGAGCCCTCCTCATCAATCATTAGTTAAGAAAATGCTCTACAAGCTTGACTGTAGCCCTAACTTATAGCAACATTTTCTCAGTGAAGGCTTCTCCTCTCTGATGATTCTAGCTTGTGTCAAGTTGACAAAAAACTGGTCAATACAACTATTAAAATTATTTAACTAATAAGCAAAACTATTTGAGTATTAAAAAAGACTAATTTCAAGCAAAACAGATGCCATCATTTTCCTTATGTAAATGTATTTTCTGTTGCTAATAGCTGAATACCACAGACTCTATATTTTAATAAAAAGGTATACTTCAGAAATATAAGGCTGAGAAACCACATCTGTTATTTGCCTTCTAATTACTAGAGACTCCACACAACATAGACAATCATGTGGCAAGCCACAGGGACTGTATATTTATTTGTCTCTCTTCTGGTCATCTTCCCTTTCCTTTTTAAAGAAGCAAGAATTCATCAGGATGCCCTGACCCAGAACCACTAGTCCTAATTAGGTCCAGAATGTACTAGCTCTGACCAACACAATTAGATTAATTTTCCCTTGTTTTAATAGTTCAAAGTAGAGATTAGCTCCCACAACAGGAAGCCTCAGGAGACACACTCAAACCCTACACAAACTATAGCTACATGAACTTTGTAGTTTCAGTTTGACTTTAGAGACCACCCCTCATTTCATTCTAATCATTGCCAGTGGGGTGTCTGTTGGGTTGAAGTTATAGAATCTTGTTTTGGCTCAAAAGCAAGAAAGACAACATCCTCAATATACTCTGGTATTTGCAGTGTGGATGGTAAAATGTAGTACAAATACTGAGGAAAGAACAAATGTTAGTATATTCCCCAAATTTAAAGAATAAGATCTGGTCGGGTTTTAAATTCAGTAATTTGTTGATAGAGTTTAGGTTAAGCACAGAGATGGGCATACAGTGAGCATAGAAACTAAAATGCCTTTTATCAGCACCCTCTGTGCTGCTAGCAAAGTATTTAGAAGATACTCAGGAAAGGCAACACATCAAGAAAATCCTCAGGGGCCGAGAAATGGCTCAACGGTTAATACCACTGGATGCTCTTCCAGAGGACCTGGGTTTAATTCCTAGGGCAGCTCACAATGTTTTGTAACTTAGGATCTGACACCTTCACAACAACACACATACAATAAAATTAAAATAAATTGTTAAAATGAAAGAAAATTTTCAGTTCCTCTTTCTCTGGTGTCCTCTTTCTTTGTCCTCTATTTTTGTTCTTCAGCCTTACTGCTGCACAGTAGAAGTTCTAAGCTTCAACTGTAGTCTTCTTCAGTCCTGTGGCTTTTAGGAAGCTAAAAGCCAACTTATAGTCACTTCTCATAAAGAGGAGGTATTGTTTTTAATCAAATTCTCTTTGACTTCATGTTTATTTCCCACCAAATTTCTCCCTTTTATTTAATTTCTTAATTTCCCCCATTTTAAGTGTTGCTGTGTTTGATGGGTTGTCACAAGCCTTTCTTTCTTTCTTCCTCTCCTTTCATAAATGGGGGGGGTGTTAAAGAGATAGGAAAGTGATACATAAAAGAAAGTAGGTTCCCAAACATGTATACTCTTAAGTAGACTATGAAACAAAGTGCATGGAAAGACCAAAGACTACAGAAGAATGTCTTAAGAAGTAATAGGGTCTGGTGGCCACAGGATTCTTCATTACAGTGCTCCATCTGTGCCCTGTGCTAGAACCAGAACTGAGACTATACAAAGAAATATAGATGTTTATAGATGAAGAAACATGACTCACTAATACTAAAAAAGATTAGGAGGGAAATGCTTGTTAATATCAATGAAGGTTGAGTGTAGCTAGCTCATACAACTCATGATTTGGGTGGGCTTATACACAATTAATTTTCTTTGACTATATAACATATGTTATAATAGCATATACCTCTTGCATATTATTGCATATTATATACAATATACAAAGGTCCATGGAGAGTGCAAAAGATGTCCATCATGCTTGGAAAGGGAAATAGAGTTTGAAAACTGCCTTGTAATCAGCTTTCATATCTAGTCTGGATTAGCTGGCACATGTGTCATAAATAATTTATATACCTCCCCAGAGCATTTGGCTCTTAAATTAATTATGTGCCTTATGGCTATGAAATTGACGTATTCAATAATATTCTTTCACCCCAAAGCACAGATTCCTATATGAGTGGTTTAAAGAACCTAATATAGGAAAATTAAAACTTTATGAAATAATATACCAGCAAAAGGCTCATTGGTAGTAGGAATTATATCTTAGTATTACTATTGGGTTTGGGATATTATAGACAAGGTCACCATATTTCCAGAGGAAATCACTTAGAAATGCAATTTTTAGAAATAGCCTGAATGGAAACTGTAAATGTATAAGTTAAAAAAATGACAGTTAACATAATTAAATCCCAACAGTATTTTACTTTAACAATATATAGCCTATTGCTTTATAAATAAAGATAGGGAGAGACAATTTTAGAGACTCTTTCATTTCAACCTACTTGAAAAGTTATGTCACAGAGTACAGGGAGAAAATCCAGGAAATTCAATATTAGTTTTTAAAATCACTTTAAAACTAGTGAGTATAATATTGTGCTTTTTTCTTTGGGTTATATTTAGGCAAGAACTTGGCTCCAATTTCATAGTTTCATGTTTGATGTTTCAGGAATAACATTCTGGAAGTTCACAATATTATAATGAAACTTAGTCAATGTCTTCTTTATTATTAATGATAATTAGATCTTCAATATATACTTCAGTCTCATGGTAAAGGAATTTAAGTTAAGTAAAACCTATTCATCAGTTTCTCCCTGTCAACCAGTCTGTAGAATATTAAAATATTAAATATATTAAATTATTATCAAATAATTAGTTAAATATAAAATATTTCTATGTACCCCAAGAAACTTTATTTAGATGACTAAGAAGATAAGAGAACTGAGGGTTGGATAGTCATTTCCATAGGATCTCAAATGCACTGAGAATGTCAAGCCTAGTTTTCTTTCTAATATATTTTATCTGATGAATTTATTATTTAGACTAAAGTGCAAAAGCAAGTCTGTTTCAAGTTGAATGCTGTGAGTTAGAACTCTTCCTTTAAACGGGTTAAATTAAAATGGAACAATAGCATGCCTCAGGAATTGATGCAGAAGCCTGTAAGCTAATTTGTTTTTCTGCTCCCGAAGATTCATAGCATTGCTGAGAAATGTTTTCTATGCAACATATACATATGGCCATTCTTCAGCAGATCTGAAGAAAGTGCCACAGACACCATGAGAACTGGGTGGGAGGAGACCCTACAGGGCTTGCACTGGACCTTACCTGCCTGAAAGTCTTTCTGGGCGTATAGATTGATAACAGAATTTCACTTATGAAGGTATTTATGTGTGTGTGTGTGTGTGTGTGTGTGTGTGTGTGTGTGTGTGTGTGTGTGTAATATAAAATCAAATAACAAGAGTCCTTGTATGAAATGGTATGCATTTTGTAATGCAAATTTTAAAATTAAAACACACTCTAAAAAATAAAACAAATATGAAACACATACTAGAACAGTTATGTGTTTTCTTTGTAATAGTAAGAGTTAATTCACTTAGGAAAATCTAATTGTAATGTAGCTGAAGTTATACTTCAGAAACATGGAATTTTAAAGACCAATAACAGAGGTGAATCTTTTTCTTGCCTGATAAGTAATTTCCATTGAACTCTGCTTATTTTTATAATTTAGCTTTATTTTCTGGACATGTCAATCAAAGTTCATGAGGAAGATGTTTTGGTCTGTTTTATATGTAGATTAACCAAGGGACAAGCTGGCTCCTACCCCATTATTATTAATCAGATGGAGGGTCCTTTCAAATAAAAGAAGAACTTGGGATAATCAGTAAAATTAAACCCTTTCACATATCAAACAAAATTTTCTTCCTCTTAGAAACAGAATCCAAGAGGTTCTTACTCTAAGGAATTGAACT